>APFE030215237.1:86112-105472 GCA_000404065.3 Pinus taeda
TCAAGGTGGAGATTGTTGAGATTTTCTGTTTTGAATAAAATAGGCAAAATCTCAGTAGATGACAACAATAGGAATTAGTTCCTAGATTAGCTCCAGTTTGTTGGGAGGGAGTTAATGCATCCTAAATTTGATGTGAGAGGATTTATGAGGCAGATAGATTCTCTTTGCTATATAACAGGTATCCATACGGATTGTTTTGTGAGAGTGAGAGTTTGTGAGGATTTAATTATGTAATCTCTTGTTTGATTAATAAAGAATTGCCGATGCCTATGTTTGGTGGATGTAGCCCAGATTGGTTGGGTGAACCACGTTAAATTCCTCTATGTTTATGTTGTGTTTATGTGCTTGATTTATTTGTTGAGTATTTTGTTTAATTTCCTGTGCATCTGATCTCCAACAGTGAGTTAGCCAACTCCTTGACGATGTCCATAAAGACATGGAAAGGTATGAGGCACTCAACTTTGGTATGATTTGGAGTGGGAAATTTGGAGGCAAGTTTCAAAATAGATATTCGAGACTTGGTTTTGCCAAATTTGGAAATTTCACTAGATGTCCTAAAAAATCCCCCCTATCTTGATTTAATAAATTTCACTTCAACCTCCATTTTTCTAAGTTACGAACAAAAGATGATAAATGATGCATGCCTTCCCAACTTTGATGGAATATCATCATGATTTCCAAGATGGCCTAATGAGGGTAACTCAATGTCAAGGAAATCATGAGAACTGGGAGAGTTGACCACCTAAGTGTGCAAACTATATTGATAATTTTCCATATCAAGATAGAGTCTCTAATTTGTGATAGCCAATGCTAATTATATTTCTTGATAAATTTTCCAAGACCATTTCCCAATAAGGAAAACACAAGTGTAAAGGATCCTTTAAAGAAGCAATTGAACTTTTAGGATGTGATGCCACATAATTCACTTGCGGTGAGATAGATTCCACTCAAATACTAGGAACACAAAATTAGGTAGCATGGTATAAACTTGAATAAGGATGTTGATTTTCAGATGAAATATAATCAATGGTTACAATCCTTATGTTATAAGGAAAAAACATCACTGGAAAAAGTGTAGATGTTGAAAAATGTAGCAAGAAATTATCATTTTGATTTTGGCTTGATTAAATTGAGAAAATTCGAATTTCCACATTAGCAAACAACTTGGATGATGTTAACTTGTGTGACATGGCTTGTGTCACCCAGTTTACTCAGTAAATTCGAGTTGGAGGAGTTATATTTTAGTTATGCATGTGTGATTGATAATTTGTAGCAATCAAGGTCAGTTATCTCAAGTTGTTTTTAGTTAGACTAGTTCCAACTTTTGGAGGAATTAGTGGAAGGTCAGTTAAAAAGTAGGACTTCATTCAAACTCAGTGGTCATCTTGTTAACTGATCGATCAAACCAAAATAGCTAGTGCATGGAAATAATTCGAGTTGCCCAGTTGACGTGGATATTCCAAGGCAAAGTAACATTAGCTGTAGACTAGTCTTGAGTGTACATGTATTGCATGCAGTGAGATGATCAACCTAAATGAATTGTGCAATTCAATTAAGGGAATTTCCTAAATTATAGGGGCTAATTACTCAAGGAACAATGCAAGGAAATAAGAGCTCAAGCCGAGGGAAAATTTGACTAATTTTGGGTTAGAGGCCTTCAGTGAGAAGAGAAATAGGTTGTGCACTTGCAGGGTGAACTCAGTTGAGTAAAGCAATTGTAATACATCTCTATTTCATTTTATCTATGTAAGAGGCATTGGGGTTTTTACCATATTTCTTTCCCCAAATAAAAATACTTGTTGCATGCATGTTATTCCATCTTGCATGTCTGAGATTTTTTATTCTAAATTGTGAATCAATGTCCATTGAGCAGTAGTGTAGATCAATGTCTTGTGATTTTAATTAAAACTTAGTGAGCAGTTGCAAATCTACAACCTAATTTATACAGTAGACACCATAACATTCATAGAATATAGATAATCACACCCTAGAAGCATATTAAAGTCTACTAGGTCATTCACCACTATCATATCTGTTAACACCTAGATTGACCTTAGGCTGAAGGGAGGTAATTCCAAGGTAACCACAAACCAAGCTCAGCCTAGTAGCTAGCCCTACTAGGTCAGGAGAGGCCTCTCTCCATAAGGATCTCAGTCAAGATGACTGGATCAGGTAAAGGATTTTAGGCTAGGCATAGTAGCTTGAAAGTTTTGATTGAAATTTGTTGGTGTTTTGCTAGATCAGGTGGAGCTGGGCAGTTTAGGTCTGGGAAATTAGGTCAGAAATGCAGGGTGTTCTATGGGGCAAGGTAGGCATAGGCTTTAGCACTTTAGGCTTGATGATGTGAGGTGTTTAATACTGATGATGAGCTAAGAAGGGCATGTAACAATCATGGATCCTTCTTGAACAGTAGAAAACATGAAATGTTGACTGATTTCCCAAGGCAAAGCACTGATACAATGGATTCTACCTATCAAACTTGAAAACATTCAACTAGAAGCAATGAAATGAATGATGGCATACATAAAACATGTAAAAAAAATATCACAAAATAAGAAACTATACTAAAACTCCATACCACAGGGATCCAATAAAAATAGCTAGAAATCTTATTAATCTCCTTGCCAAACTGCTTACAATGATGTACAATTAAGCTCTAAGCATCAAACTGAGTCCAACCTCTTACAAAGAGAAATAAGAAGAAGATATCGACATGATTTCAACCTCATCCCATCCTCAGGGGTCGAATCCCCAAGATGAGGGGCTAATCTAACTAATACTGAACAAGAAACAAGAATATAGGCATCATTAACAACTTGCCTCTAAAAGTGAAAAACTGATTCATTTGGCTCAAACTAACTCCTAAGCAATGAATCTACCTTCTATTACTATTTATCCATCATATTTACAAACCATGACATCATTTACATAGGTAAATCATCTGTTGATAATGGCAACAAGAAATGATAAAAATAGCACTGCTAAAAATAGCAGTTTGAGTACTAGTGCTGGATTGGACAATAGGGAATGAAAAATGGAAGTGTTAAAAATATAATTCTATTTTTAGTAGTTCAGGATGCATTCCTAATTTAGTCAGTCCCTGGACTAAAAATAGGAAGTAAAATTCGAATTTGATATTAACAACAGTTTGTAAATTAATTAATTAGTTCATCTTGAGTTAATTAGTTATGGAAAATCAAACTTGAAGTCTACGTGAGGACATGCAACAGTTTATCTATTAATTGAGGAATTTATCCATCAGTTAAAGAGATAAGGATGGGTTGTAATATTGAGTTGTAATTAGGTGGCTCAATTAATTGAGTCAAGTCCAGTTAGATTAATTCAATAGTTTGTTAAATTAATGAGAGTTCAGATAGTTAATGCTTGCATGCATGTAACTACTGTATTTCAGATAACTGAGTATTCGCTCATGGATAACTCATGCATGTCAGTTCAGACAGAGACCCAGTTGAGATCAGAGAAGGGACATTGTACTATCAGTTGGATGAATATTTTTCCTATAAAGGAAACTCATCCATGATGAGGATTTATCTCCTTCAAGACTGCGTAGTTGGAACAAAGGTTAGTGAGTGTGTGAAGAGTCCAATTCACACAAGTGGCTACAATGGACCCCAATCAGAATTAGAGAGAGGCCTTTGATTGTTTATGAGCAGCAGAGGTATTACAGAGAGAGCAAGATAGCTTTTGAGATGATTCTTTTTGTAATACTGGCTATATTTCCACTTGTATGATAATACAGAGTTGGGGTTTTAGGCTGAGGTTTTCCCTGGGTTATATCTTCTGTGTTATGTGTGATTGTTTCCTTCTTATCAGTTATATTTGTTCTTATTGATGTTTCTCATGTTTGATTAAGCTTCTGCTAAATTGGTTGTAGAAGTAGATCAAGTATTTTGCTTTAGTATTTTGCATTATCAGGTGATCTATATTGGTAATTTATACATGGTATCAGAGCTAGCTAATTTGTAGAAAAATTCGACATCATCCACCATGAGAGAGAATCCATGATTATAGTAAAAAACTGGAAAAATAGCAACCCTGAGAAAAAACTGTGAAAAACACAGTACCAGTTTCAGGTTCCTTTTGGAGACCTTCCCGACATCCAAATTGAGCCTATGATAGCTCATTGGAAAGGTCTTCAAGTCTAATTTCTAGAACACCTGGAATTTATGCATTTGCAAATCTTGTTTCGGGTCCTATAATGATAGGCCATGTGTCTGATCATTTAATTATCCCTATTGGCTTTTCATAGCAGCTTCTCAAGGTGCAAGTTGACTCTCTCAAGCCAAGTCTCCCTATCATTTTCTCTCCTGCTCAATAGGGGTCAAAGTAACTTGTGCCTCTTTACCACTTTGTTGTTTCATCTTGAGCATTTCTAGCTCCAAGTGGACTTGTTTGTCACTCAATTGCTTGTTTTCTTGCTCCAAATATGTGATGACATATTTTCCCTCTCTAAATTGTCCGCCAAAGCTTGCACTTGAGCTTCCCTTTCCTGTATGATGATGTTTCTTGATCCTGAGTCTCTAAATACTTCATGATGATTTTCATCATAGGGACATATTTGTTCTCAAGAAACTTGAAAGGAAACAGTCTCTTCACCTGACTTCTCTACTGGGGTTTGATATAAGGTTCATAATAGAACTCATCTAGATCATGGCGCTTAAACCACTTCTCCACTACATTAGGAATCCTGGTGGCATCGGAAATAATGGAAGAAGAAATGGTGAAAGTTACCCCAGCAAGAGTCACCCTGTTGTCATGAAGATGCGATGCAAAAAGCCTAGTGAGCTCTGGGTAATATTGCACTCTCTTAACTAGTTCACAAAATTCATAGCAGTCAAGGTACTTGAAGCATGTGATAGTCAACTCTGAGGCCTGCAATTCCCTAAGGTTTGATGGCTCTTCCCTGCTAATCCTGCCACCCTTGTGTGGTTTTCTTGGTTGCATGGCTCCATCAGCTGAGGCATCACTGGTTATGTTCTCCTCCTCATAATCTTGGTCTTCCAGGTCCATGTTTGCAAGGGAGAAATGAAGCAATGGAAAATGGGCTTGCAACTAGGAAATGAATGGAAATGAGAAGAAGGGTTTTGTGCCTTAAGCTCTTGGGAAAGAGAGACAAAAGGGAATTTGAAGGAAGTGGGAAAGAGGGGAAAGGGATAGGGTGATTTTAGAACTGTAGGGATGGGTGTTTGAGAGGAGTAGGAAGGAGTTATGGTTTAGGTAGAATTAGCGAGAATTTTAGGGTTTCAAGATTACAAATGACCAATGATGCTTATAACTAAGATTTAGCAACCCAAAATCATGATGAAGGACATGTACCTACCTATAAGAAGGGAGAGAAGAACAAATTTGAAGCTTTTTGGAAGATTTGGAGGTGTCTTGTCACTTCAAGGAAAAGCGTAGCGCCTTCGCTCAGAAGCATAGCGCCATGACAAAAGCGAATCGCCCGTTTAATTTTGCATTGAAAAAAATGGAGAAAAGCGCAGTGCTGGATGAAAAGCACAGCGCCTCCTTCCAAAAGTGTAGTGCCAGTCTGTCTCAGCCAAAAGCACAACACCTCTCGACCAAAAGCGCAACACCTCTAGAATAAATGCGCATTGCCAGGAATTTTTTGCTCAAACTCACTCAAAATCGACTTTCTTCCTTCTCCCTTTCACTTTCTTGCTTGTCAAATGAAGGTAATGAATTTGGAAATGAAGTATGAGGATTGAAATAGAGGAAGATTTTGATTTTTCACTTGAAAAACCCACTTTTTCAATGTTTCTAGTTCTTTTTCAAAACTCTGTTTTAATGCCTTTTCTTCTTGTATCTTTGCAGGTGGATAAATGCTCAACTTGACTTGAATTTTGCAGTGTTTTTTGGTCTTGCAGCAAGGAGAAATGCTCTGGCGCAGCTAAGATTAATTATTACATTTAGGAACTTAAAATTACATATGAAATACAAATAAACTAGAATACTCTGTTTTCACCTCAAAAAGATGTTTTTGAGGTGAAAATTACATTAGGTTTAAAAAATGATGATTTTAGTAGCTATGACTTACAAGCCATCATGCTTGATTTATTAATCCTCCTCATATCCTTGTTGACCTTTTTTTACACTTTGAAATTAGTTTCTTGACCTTGGTGATGAAACCCTCGACATAATGAAATCATGCCCTATGACCTAATGAAACGAATTGTAGATTAATTATGAAACCCTGACTGAAGACATTCTGAAGAAGGATTAGTAAGTATATTCCATTAGGGAAATATTTTCTGAAGAGAAAACAACCATCAGTGGATCAATATATAATGACCTAATGGAATCATGTAAAACTTTTAGCATGGGACTCGTAAATGCATATGCAAAGAGTGAATTTTGATCCCTGATGGAAGTATGTAGATACTGACACTAACATTGGCCTTATTGGGGATGGAAGCTCCTTGGATGTGTCAAGAACACTGTAGACCAAGTGCCTCATCCATTGGGCAATATGGTTAGAACCAAAAAAGTGAAAAATGACTCAGTACCACTGAACACTGACTTTCAACCAAGCCGACTCAAAACTTGACTATAAACCAACTCAGAATTGATACTGATCATTTAAACTTTATAGCCTTCACTTCGGGCCCCAAGCTCAAATGACAGTGTAGTTGAAAAATTGAAAAGAAAATCAAAATGGTATATATAATGAAAGTGACATAATTTCAAGGAACCACCTCAAAAGTAGTAGTGTTTCAGGAGCCTACCATTCAGTGACCCTCCTGAACAATCCTAACCATCCATCTCCTTGAGCAGAAAAGCATTCTGTCCTCTGTATGCTGAGATCTTATATGGTCCTTTCCATAGATTGTCGAACTTACAATGCTTTCCTTTGTCCTCATTCCATGCATCCCACCACAGCACTACATCCTCCAGCTGAAACTTTTCAGCTTTGGTTTTACGGTCATAGATATTCTTTATCTTTTCTTGCAGTATGAAAGTGTTTTGGGAAACCTCTTCCCTTGTTTGCTGAAGGTGAATCATTTGATTATTTCTTCGTTGAATATTATCCTCTTCACTGCCAGCTCCTTGTAGTAATCTCATGACCGAAACTGAAAGTGATGTAGGAAATATTGTATCTGTACCATAAATCAACTCAAAAGGTGACATACCTATGGATTTATTACTGCTTACTCTATCGGCCCATAAGGAATTAAAAAGCTTTTGATGCCAATTCTTCTTATTTGTCTCTAACATTTTCTTGATTATATTCACCAAGGACTTATTTGATGATTCAACCAATCCATTACCCTGCGAGTAGTATGTCGTGGAATGACGCAATGTAATATTGTACTTGTTGCAGAACTCCACCATCTTCTTGGACTTAAATGACGCTTCACTATCTGTTATGATCTTGTGAGAGTAACCAAAAGGAGACAAGATATTAAACTCTAAAAATTGAATAATTACTGTATTCATGGCCTGCCTTGTCAGAATGGCCTCAATCAACTTGGTGAAGTAATTGGTAGCTGTCAAGATCTATCGATGATGTGTTGATGATATAGGATGGATTTCCCTTATGAAATCAAGTCCCCAATGCTGGAAGGGTGCATTTACTTCAACTAGTTTCAAAGGAAGAGGAAGCAACTTCCTTTTTCCTTGAAAAACTTGGCATTCATGGCAGCTCATCACTATTTTATACAAATATGAAAATAAATTCGGCCAATAATATCATGCTCTCAACACTTTGTTAGATGTTGTTTTCCAAAACAAATGATCACCACAAACATCTTTATGAAAATCATGCATCACCTGCTAAGCTTCGTCCTCAACCAAACAATTAAGAAGAACCCCTCCTGGATCTTTCCAATAAAGAGCACTGTTTAAAATGTAGAATTTAGCTGATTGGAGTTTTAGTGATCTACCTTTGCTCCTTAACATTCCAGGAGGTGGTGAAAGATGCTGAAGAACATAAACTATATCAGAATACCATGGTGATTGGAGAAACATTTCTGAAACTTGAATGAGCGAGTCACCATCATCATCCTCCGACATTGCTGCTATGAGATTTATGTCTAGAGCATGCAAATTTGATTCTACCATCAATTTTGCTAAGCCTTGTCCCTTTGATCAGTTTAGTGCATTTAATCTCCAGATCATATTCCAACATTGCTACTATCCACTTACCTCTTCTTTCCTATGGATTAGTTTGCATCAAAACATCTTTCACCGCTGCATTAGGAACATATGCTATGGTATGTGAATGTAGAATGTACACTCTGAAATCCTTCAATGTTTTTATGAGAGATAGCGCTTGTTTCTCAATGATATTATACCACAAGGCAGCATCTCAAATAGTCCTACTAAAAAGATCAATTGGTTTTTCAATCTTATCTCTCTTTTGCATCAATACCACAACCATGGTATGCTCAGATGCAAATGAAAATATAATGAAATCTTGAGTGTAATCAGGACTAATCAAGACTGGATCTATGGTCAAAGAAAACTTTACCAAATTGAATGACTTCATGGCATCCTTGGTCCATTTCATAGTGTTGTCCTTTCTCAAAATATTAGTCATTTCACGTAAATGTTCTGCCAAATTGGGATAAATTTGCATAAGAAATTCATCTTACCATTGGAAGCCTGAATCTATTTTTTGTTACGCGGACAAATCTATATGTTGAATTGCCTCCACCCTTGAAGGATCAATGCAGATACTATCTTTAGAAATGATATGACCAAGGAGTTTACCCTCATCCATGGAAAAAATACTTTTCTTGGGGTTGAAAGAAATCCCAAACTTTCTACATCTCTGAAAGACAATCCTTAAGTGGTGCAAGTGTTCATCATCAGAACCAGAGAATACCGTCAAACCATCTAAATAAACAACTAAGAAAACATCATTCTCATTAGCGAAAGCGATTTCCACTGCTCGCTGAAAAGTGGCTCTGACATTCTTCAATCCGAATGGCATTTTGGCATATTGAAAAGTTCCCCAAGGTGTTGTGAAGGTAGTTTTTTCTTGGTCTTTCTCATGCACTAAGATCTGATTATAGCATAAGTAACCATCAAGTAGTGACTTTCGTGATGCTCCAACTACTCTTTGTAAAATATGGTCCATATTTGGAAGTGGATAGTTATCCTTTAAGGATACTTTGTTGAGGTTCCAAAAATCTATGCACAACCTTATTTCTCCAGTCTTCTTTCATACCAGGACCAAATTCAAAATCCAAGCAGAAAATCTAATTGGAACAATGATGCCACCTTTGAACAATCTGTTTACCTCTTTTTTGATGGATGGCAGCAACTTTGGATTGATCCTTCTCAACTTCAGTCTGAAAGGCTTTTGATCCAACTTGATAGCAATAGTATGCTGAATTATATCTTTGTCATACACCTTCAAATCTAAATAATCCCACGCAAACACATCAGAAAATTTCGAAAGTAATATAACATACTAGGCCTTTACCTCAAGAGACAATGCTTTTGATAACTTTACAAGCTTGGGCTTGTCAGCTGTTCCAAGATTGACATCCTCAACTCCTTTATCGATAGGCACCAAGCTCGGCTTTCTTGCAACATCATCTTGATCAAAAAGCTCCTCTAAAAGTATGAGACCTCTAGGAATAATGTTATCCTTCAGCTGTAATACCTCCATCTGATTCACCTCAGTCTCTTGTTCATCAGTATCACAATCATCATCAATGGAGGCATCCTTGAACTTTCCTTCTTTCTGAAAAAAGGCATTGATTTCATTATCATCCCAAAACACTTGCCAATACCTTAAATTATCTGGAACAACAGGCTGGTGTTTGACATGAATTTCAAACTTGTTGTTGCAGTTCATTGGGATCTTGAAATTTCTTGCAGCAGCGGCAAGCGAATCTGGAATAATGTTTTGAGTCCGGGGTACCGACGTCAAGGTATATTTAGGAAACATTCTCAAAATATATAGAATTTCATTTCTATAGGCTCTCATCCCTGGATGCCTTGCTTGATACTCTCCCTTTACCTGTTTGATCACAAGCTCTCAATCACCATAGACATAAATCCTTTTTGCATTCAATTTCTTCAAATTTTAAGACCTGTAATCAAAGCTGCATACTTCGCTTCATTGTTAGAGAAATCAAAAGCCAAATTGTAAGAACATACTCTAACATTACTTGGGACTTTGGTGGGCTAGAAAGCAGGGTTGCGAATCCAAATTCCTATACCAACACCATCCTTACCCAAGGCACCATCAAAATCCATGCTCCAAAGGCCAGCTTCATCTTCTAGATGCTGAAATTCCATTTCCTTCACTTCCTTACTTTGATTGGTTACTTCATTTTTCTGCTCTACATTGACCTTCTGCTGCTTAGAGGAACTTGCTACTTTCTCTTTTTCCTGATTTAGGACTTCCCTAAAATTCTCTGAAATTTCTAGTACATTATCTACTTCTACAATCTGAATATTTACATCATTTAATCTGGTATCAGAATACAAAACAAATGATTCTAAATCAGTATGTACAACATTTATTGGATGATTGAGTGGCTTCTCTTTGTTGGTGATCATGTATTTCATTTTCTTCTCCTGGTATAATTTTCTCAATTGACCGAAAACGGGAATAGTAGCATAAGAGAAGTCAAGTTGTAAAGTGACCTTAAGTTTAATATCCCATGATCTAGACAAGAGCATATCGAATCGCGGTAGAATATCAGCAACAACTACATCCATCAAATTTTTTTTGGCTGGGATCTGATTTAAAGACACTACCAAATCTTTGATAAGACCAATGCAATGAACTCTACCGGAGTCAAAGGAGTACAAATCATGGTATTTCCGGGTAATATCCAGGCCCAACTTCTCCATAATGGCTTTAGGCATCAAATTATGAGAAGCTACGAAATCAAACATGGCATTATGGAGAATGTACTCATGCAATCTAATACTCAAATAAAAGGGAGGAACTTCACTATCTTCATACTGACCTTCTATGGCTGGACCAAAAATGAGTTTAGGATGATCATCTTCAACATTTACCATATTTGACAAAGGGTCTATTTGCAGAATTCTAGACACCTGGTGTTTATGATTTCTATTCTTTACCAACTTAGTCAAGGGAATGGACACTTTTAATTTAGCAATTTCATTTTCTAAATTAAAGGATGAAACTTTTTCTACCTCTTTGACAGTAAGGTCCTTCTTCTAAACTTGCTCTTTCGTTGTACTTTGCTGATTATTCTTCTCGTTTGCAATGTTATTTGTTGATGGTACTTTGCTGGAACTTAGATCAGCAGGCTCTTTGCCTTTCTTCTGAATGTTTGAGGAGTCATTCTTTGATTGTAGTTCTTTTCTTTTTTGAATGAGATTGATCGGCACATCTCTTCTTCTAAAATAATACTACCTTTGCTGTGCTATCAAAGCATTCATATAACCTCGCTGATAATCATCGGACTTAACCTCCAAAACTGCATCATTGATAAGATGTAATCTTCATCCCCTTGAATGTTTGGAACCTCTGCATATTCTTCATCTTCCGTTAGAAAAATGGGCATACCATCGGTAGTGAAAAAATGGTTTTCTTCAATTACTGGATCATCATCATCATCTTTTTTTTCCACTCCATGAACATAATTTTGCTACAAAGGAGTTCTGATCTGCTGTTGTTGTGCTGGTTGGTTCAGTGCCTTTTGTTCTCTCTGTTTGATCCGGAATTGGGGTTGCTGCTGTCCTCTAAATTTGGATTCCTGATTGGTGGTTCAGGTCTATCTGTAATGGTCAGCCGATCAACCATCTTCTCCATTGTTCGGATCAAAGTATCCATATTAGCATCTGAAGAATATGATTCCTCTTTTATGTTCATTCTCTTTTCAAATCTCATTCTTGCTCTTTTGGCCAACATATTTGCTTCTACACTTACAACGTTCTTCTGCATGTCTTCTAGTGTGGTTGGATCACATTCCCGTAACTAATATGCCATATCAGAATTGAAACATCTGGAAACTTGAGCAAGGCTAACCCCTTTGGTGGTTTAATGTTGGTCAGAATAGCATTATATACTGCATTAAACCTCACACAATAATCTTGAACACTTTCACCAGCATTCCTTTTCATATTTTCATACTCAAACAAAATTTGAAGAGGGTTCTTCTTTACCTCCCACCGATCCAGGAATTACCTATGCAGGAATAGCAAATTGGTGATAGAGCTTGCGGGTAAAGCTCTTAACCATTTTCGAACTTCACCTCCAAAGCCTTAAACAAACAATCTCATAGTCACATTTTCTACCTCTACCTCATGAAGGTCAAAGAAGTCATTCATTCTATCAACATGTTGCTGAGTTGAAATGTTTTGAGTGGCATCAAAAAGAGGTATTTTACTTTGGTAATTAGCGGGCATATCACCAAGATTATGAGGAAAAACAAGGGGTGCATATCGGGAAGCCATGAATTGAGGTGGATTTGAAACGATGGTTGAACCACTAGGGTTTAATGGAGTGGTTGAGGGAGAAGTAGGGGTAATAGGTGTTTGATAGGATATGATAAGTTGAAGGGGGAGGGTAGGTATAAACTGAAGTTGGGAATGAACTTCAGAGATTGATGGGAATAATGATGAACTGATGGTAGTGGATGCCAATTCAGAAAGCTCAGGGATCTTAGTAGTAGTGATGGATGATTGTGGAGAATTTAGGATATATTCATCAATTGATCGATTCTAATTTTGAATTTTGAGATCTGTAATAAATTCTGGGTCTAGAACTATATCGTCAAGTACACTTTCAGATTTGGTCCTAAACAGAGAAAGGTCAAATGATAAATCAAAAGAGAGATATTTTAAGAACAACCACTTATCCGGGTAGGAATCTATTTTAATCGAAGGGGTCAAGCTGACTGAACTTTCTTGTCTTTTGAGTCTTCTTGAAATCAAATTAGGATTATCCACTACTGGGGCAAGATTGGGATCAGGATTGGCCCTAGTGTATATTATCGAAGTCAGTGTGCTCAAATTTCGAAGTTTTTCTATATTGCTTTACAAATTTCTATTTCAGCCTAGTAAATTATAAAACTCATCATCCAAAGTTCAAGAAATTATATGAAAGATATTACCGAGGAGATTAGTCTTTTGTCCCTAGTATTGTCACCACTATGTTAACACCTAGATTGACCTCAGGCTGAAGGGAGGAAATTCCAGGGTAACCACAGACCAAGCTCAACCTAGTAGCTAGCCCTACTAGGTCAGGAGAGGGCTCTCTCTGCAAGGATCTCAGTCAAGATGACTGGATTAGGTAAAGGATTTTAGGCTAGGTATAGTAGCTTGAAAGTTTTGATTGAAATTTGTTGGTGTTTTTCCAGATCAAGTGGAGCTGGTCAGTTTAGGTCTTAGAAATTAGGTTAGAAATGCATAGTGTTATATGGGGCAAGGTAGGCATAGGCTTTAGCACTTCAGGCTTGATGATGTTTGGTGTTTAAGACTGATCAAGAGCTAAGAAGGGCTTGTGACAATCATGGGTCCTTGTTAAACAGTAGAAAACATGAAATGTTGACTGATTTCCCAAGGCAGAGTACTAATACAATGGATTCTACCTATCAAACATGAAAACATTCAATTAGAAGCAATGAAATGAATGACGACATACATAAAACATGTAAACAAATGATCACAAAAGAAGAAACTGTACTAAAACTCCATACCATAGGGATCCCATAAAAATAGCTACAAATCTTATTAATCTCCTTGCCAAATTGCTTACAATGATGTACAATCAAGCTCTGTGCATCCAACTGAGTCCAACCTCTTACAAAGAGAAAGAAGAAAAAGATATAGACATGATTTAAACCTCCTCCCATCCTTAGGGGTCAAATCCCCAAGATGAGGAGCTAATCTAACTAATACTGAACAAGAAACATGAATATAGGCATAATTAACAACTTGCCTCTAAAAGTGAAAAACTGATTCATTTGGGCTCAAACTAACTCCTAAGAAATGAATCTACCTCATATTACTATTTATAAATCATATTTACAAGCCACGACATCATTTACATAGGTAAATTATCCAACATGAGAGAGAATCCATGATTATAGTAAAAAATAGGAATAATATCAACCCTGAGCAAAAATTGTCAAAAGCATAGCACCACTAGGCAAAAGCACAGCACCACTTTTAGGTCCCGTTTGGAGACCTTCCCGGCATCCAAATTGAGCCCATGATAGCTCATTGGAAAAATATTCAAGTCTACCTTCCCGAAAACCTGAAATTTCTTCATTTGGAGCTCATTTGACCCCGGAAAACTTGATTCTCTGAAGACTGCTTCTCTGTGTCCAAAAGGTGGCAAAAAAGTAATTTTTAGGGTGTTTTTTGACCTTTTGGTGGACCAGTTCTGCCCCAAAACTTCTAAAACTTGATAGGGTGCATGCCCTCATCATTCCAAATCCAAAAATGCAAGCCATTTCTTCAAAAGGTGCCCCTAGGAAAAGCGCAACGCTGGTGGCGCTATGCTTTTAGGCAGTTTGTCTGTGTAATGAAATTCAAAATTGCAAATGACAAATTTTTTTCATAACTTGCCCAAAATTTGTGTGAAGCACCACCAACATGTACTTTTCTAAGATAAAGAGGATTTAGCCAACATTATAAGTCTATCCTCCTCTTTCTTTCCTTTCAAGGCCCGCCTTAACCTAGCTTTCATTCTCTTGACCCTCACATTGCAAACCTTGTTTCGAGTCCTATAATGATAGGTCATGTGTTTGATCATCTGATTATCCTTGTTGTCTTTCCGTAGCAACTTCTCAAGGTACAAGTTGACTCTCTCAAGCCAGGTCTCCCTATCATTTTCAATATCCTGCTCAATAGGGGTCAAAGTAACTTGCGCCTCTTTGCCACTTTGTCGTTTCATCTTGAGCATTTCTAGCTACATGAGGACTTGTTTGTCACTTAATTTCTTGTTTTCTTGCTCAAAATATGTGATGGCATATTTGGACCTCTCCAAATTTTCCACGAAAGCTTTCACTTGAGCTTCCCTTTCCCGTATGATGATGTCTTTGATGGTTTCTTGATCCAGGGTCTCTAAATCAATGGTCTGAGTATCATGCTACTCAAACTCATCAGGCTCTGGTAGATCAAAGTCTCTTTCCTCCTCATCATCAAGGTCTTCCTCTTGCACCTTTTCATTCCCTTTATGCAGCTGCTACACCTGTACCTGCTATGTCGATGAAGAAGGAAAAGCCTGTTCCACATCTTGTGGAGCTAGCATTTGCCTATAAGCTGATGAGGAAGGCAAGGCCCCTTCCACAACCCATGGAGAAAACACTCACCTATCTGCTGTAAATAATCTCCTAGTGCCCCTCTGATATGTCATGAAAACACACACTTCAGTAGTTCTTGTCTCCTTGGCCTCCTCATCTGTTTTAGCTAGGCTAGAAGGTCCTCCTACTTCTTGAGGCACTAGTGGAAGAATTTTAGGACCCCTGAATATCTCATGAGAAATGAAGGTCTCCCATGGGATGTTAAGGAGACTGAGATGATGAAGCATAATGACATTGATTAGAGAGTAATGATAAAGGTTGCTCATCTGCTGAGGGTAAGGCTTCCTTTAGACAATAAAAGCCATCTTCTTAATACTCCTGCATAAGTAATAAGGTATGTTTAACATCCTCACCCTGGTAAAATGCATGAGGATCCTGATATGATAAGTATATAGCGGAACCGACCCTCACAAGTGAAACACTTCATGATGATTTTCATCATAGGGACATACTCATTCTCAAGAAACTTGAAAGGAAACAGTCTCTTCACCTAGCTTCTCTACTGGGGTTTGATATAAGGTTCATAATAGAAATCATCCAGATCCTGGCGCATAAACCACTTCTCCCCTACATTACAAATCCTGGTGGCATCTAAAATAATGGAAGAAGAAATGGTGAAAGTTACCCCAGCAAGAGTCACCCTGTTGTCATGAAGATGCGCTGCAAAAAGCCTAGTGAGCTCTGGGTGTTCTTGCACTCTCTCAACCAGTTCATAGAATTCATAGCAGCCAAGATACTTGAAGCATGTGATAGTCAACTCTGAGGCCTACAAATCCCTAAGGTTTGATGGCTCTTCTCTGATAATCCTGCCTCCCTTGTTTGGTTTTCTTGGTTGCATGGCTCCATCAGTTGAGGTATCACTGATTGTGTTCTCCTCCTCATAATCTTTGTCTTCCAAGTCCATTTTTGTAAGGGAGAAATGAAGGGATGGAAAATGGGCTTGTAACTAGGAAATGAATGGAAATGAGAAGAAGGGTTTTGTGCCTTGAGCTCTTGGGAAAGAGAGACAAAAGGGAATGTGAAGGAAGTGTGAAAGAGGGGAAAGGGATAGGGTGATTTTAAGGCTGTAGGGATGGGTGTTTGAGAGGAGTAGGAAGGAGTTAGGGTTTAGGTAGAATTAGGGAGAATTTTAGGGTTTCAATATTACAAATGGCCAATGATGCTTGTAACTAAGATTTAGCAACCCAAAATCATGATGAAGGACATGTACCTACCTGTAAGAAGGGAGAGAAGAACAAATTTGAAGCTTGCTCGAAGATTTGGAGGTGTTTTGTCACTTCTGGGAAAAGCGTATCACCTTCACTCAGAAGCACAACACCATGACAAAAGCGCAACGCTCGTTCAATTTTCACTGGAAAAAATGGAGAAAAGTGTAGGGTTGAGTGAAAAGTGTAGCGCTAGTTTGTCTTGGCCAAAAGCGTAGTGCCTCTCAACCAAAATCGCAGCGCTGGGAATTTTTTTACTCAAACTCACTCAAACTCGACTTTCTTCCTTCTCCCTTTCACTTTCTTGCTTGGAAAATGAAGGTAATGAGTTTGAAAATGAAGTTTGAGGGTTTAAATAGAGGAAGCTTTTAATTTTTCACCTGAAAAACCCACTTTTTCAATGTTTCTAGTTCTTTTTCAAAACTCTATTTTAATGCCTTTTCTTCTTGTATCTTTGTAGGTAGATAAATGCTCAACTTGACTTGAATTTTGCAGTGTTTTTTAGTCTTGCAACAAGGATAAATGCTATGGTGCAACTAAGATTAATTATTACATATAGGAACTTAAAATGACATATGAAATACAAATAAACTAGAATACTCTGTTTTCAGCTCAAAAAGATGTTTTTGAGGTGAAAATTACATTAGGTTTAAAAAATGATGATTTTAGTAGCTATGAATTACAAGCCATCATGCTTGATTTATTGATCCTCCTCATATCCTTGTTGACCTTCATTTACACTTTGAAATCAGTTTCTTGACCTTGGTGATGAAACCCTAGACCTAATGAAATCATGCCCTATGATCTAATGAAATGAACTGCATATTAATTATGAAACCCTGACTGAAGACATTTTGAAGAAGGATCAGCAAGTATAGTCTATGAGGGAAAGATTTTCTGAAGAGAAAACAACCATCAGTGGATCAGTATATCATGACTTAATGGAATGATGCAAAACTTTCAGTATGGGACTCCTAAAATGCATATGCAAAGAGTGAATTTTGATCCCTGATGGAAGTATGTAGATACTGACGGTAACAATATCGACTATGACAATATTCCCACCTAACCTTATAGGAAACTAAGAAGGAATCCCCAAAGGTTCACTAGGTCTTTTATCAAAAGCTAACAATAGACACAAGCTTAGGAGAACTTATAGCTTGCTAATTTGAGGAGGATAAAATTCATGTGAAGCATGTTCCTTCATTAATAATACATCGGTAAATGCTATAAAAATAAACTTCAACCCTTATTTGGAGGCATGTAGATGAAGGAATATGAGGCTCAATAAGACTATTATGATCAAAGAAAACACTCATATAACTTGGAGGAAGCATGCTCAGGTGTGTGAGATGCCCCTTGTTTAAAATGTTCTAAACTACCAATGAAGAGAAAATAGTTAGTACATACAACACTCTCTAAAAGAAGATCAAGATCAATTGAAGATTGCAATAACTTGACCACTTCTTCACTAATGGTTCAATAGGTTGTTGAAAACCAAAGGTGGTTCAAGAGTAAAAGAGCCTTTAGATAGGGACCATGCTCCTTTTTCCTTTGGAATAAAAGGGCATGATGAGTAAGGTGATCTCCCTTGCAATTATATAAGGTAACCTAGGATTATGTCTTTATCATATATGTTTCTTAGCAACATCAATTCAAGTTATCTTAGGAATGAGACTAAATATTGACAATATAATAACTCACATGTGTATGAAAATAATGTAGACGAATAAAATAATATGAAAAGAGCTCAATTATTTTTATTAAATGGTAAAAATTTCATAAGACTACATCGTTGGGAAATTTATGGCTTTTATAATGATGAAGGCCCATATTTATATTATTTATAGGTGCCTTTTCACCCAGTGTCATGAACTTTCATAATATTTCAAATACCATGGATTACAAAAAACCATGGCTGAATGTCATAAGTCATTGTGGTAAAAACTAATGACTCGTTGTATATGGTAAAAGATAATTTTACAATTATATTTTTATTTTGTTTTCTTCCATATTTCAAATAACATGGGTGGATACCATGGATTAGAAAAGCGATGGGCTTGTGAACCACCAATAATAGAAAACAATATTGATTGTGGTTATTTACCAACATCCACCTGAAACAATTCCCCCCCCCTTGAGAAGAAGTGGTCTCCATCACACAAAGTTCCCTCATCAGAAGGGGAAACTTCTGCTAAATTTGGCTCTTTGTGAGCCACTTGGCTTGGTGAAGAATCCACCCTATTTTGAAAACTTAACAAATTTGTATATTCTATTGGTATATATCCTTAATCTTAGTGTCCTTGATTTGATCCATTATAACTTGAAACTTGTCTGGAACCTGTTGAAGCCCCGAAAATCGGGTCGACAACAAGGGGGATACCCACCCGATCCGGACCTTGGTTGGCAGCTCCTTATCCGTTTGGTAAAGCGGGTCCGACTGGGGATAACGGGACCAGTTTCCCGATCTGGGGTGGGTGTGTGTGTGTAGAGTTGAATAATGCTGATCTAAGAGTACTTTAAAGCTAATCTAATTCAGATTCTTTAAACTAACTCTATGCTATTGTAATCTAATGAGAAAAAACACATCAAATCTATGCTAACCCGGGATGTATATCTTCTATTATGCGATCTAAAGAGATTTCAAACAATGATTGGTAATAAATATCATTCAGCTATCATAAGAATAGAAATCATTCAAGATAAACCGCTTTGCATAAGAAGTTAGGCAAAACAGTTGTGAACAACATATTGCATAATAAGCCATTCATATGTCAGACATAAACAATATGACTCCACCGTACAGAAGTGCCAAATGGTAACCCATACATTCATGCAATAACATATAAACAACTAAAAACTATAAATCACTTAAAGAATATAAGC
>APFE030215237.1:108442-142707 GCA_000404065.3 Pinus taeda
TTAATTAAGGGTCCCCGTTCATTTAGTATTTTAGACAACTCTTAAATGAACAAGGGGGGTTGTTGCTGGCTACAACAGGTTGGAGTTCATGGAGTTGTCATTAAGGAGGGATAGGCTCTAATGCCTCCTTCCTTCTCCTATTGTGTCATATTTGTACATCCTTCAATCCTATCCCAAGTTGTTCGTAAGGGAGGATGTTAGGATATTCCAACACATAGGAAATAGTTAAGTATAACTTGGTCTAGTGTATAGTTAGGTAAAGTGTACTTCTTTACTATGTACATTTGTAACGTACAATCTGATGGTCATGATATGTTCTAGACATGGAGTGATCCGATGGTTCATTCTCTCCTCGGTATTACCGACACTTGATCTGTGGCTTAACACCCGATTGGTCCATGATCTCTATTTAAAGAGCATGGAGGGTCATTTGTAGGGTGATTGTTCATGAGAGAAGCTTATGTAAATTTTCTTTCTTTTATTAATAAACTGCCTGAAGTGGCCGCATTGGCTCAAGCTGTGGATTGTTTCCCTCTTTGAGGGTTTTAACCACGTTAAGAATAGTGGTGTATTCATTAGTGATATGTTTGTGAGTAGTGTCCTTTGGTGTTTTGTTTGAGGAACTTACCTTGTAAATTCCTACAGGTATGCACTTTTGGTGTTACCAACCCAATTGAATTCTATGCCTAGAGATTATCAACCAAAAAATTGTGACCTTCAATAACACTGATGCTTATACTGCTCAGCAGCATGTAGATAGGATGAATGATGTGTTTGACGTTCAAGAAGTAGATGAAGCTAATGTTAAAATGAGATTGTTTTCCCAGTGTTTAAGAGGTGGACATTGCATAAAAAAATATTTCCAAAACAATTCATTACATTGATGAACAAATTACACTTTTGATGCTAGACGTATAGGTTGAATGTTGGATGTATTACATGTTTAATATTAATCGGATCCACTAATTTGTAAGTTATATTGCTTCAATCTCATGTTGGTTTCTCCTTCATTGGTGACGGTTCCACTTTTCAAGGTCGTATTAATACAAAATGTATCCAGCTAGTTTGAAAATAGTTCTTGATCAACAATTAAAAAGGAGAAGTCTATAGCTTATGAACTTAGAAAAAAGATACAAAGGGAAAAGCTAGAATGTAGATCCAAGATCATTCAGTTGTGATACGCACTGGAAAAGAAATGAAGTATTAGTTCGGTGAAGAAGTAACATTTTCGGTGAAGATAAACATAGGAAGACAAAAAGTTAAGGTGAGTTCTCATCTCATTAACTAAAGAGGCTAAAAAGACATTGTTTGGGTTAATTTGGTGTTGGGTTATCTCTACTGCTCAAACGAAAAGGAATAAGTGAAACTAAACATCAGACCACCTACAACACTTCATATTTGGGTGGCTCCATACCCCATAATTGTTGAGTACAGACCTCTATTTTCTATATATACTAGTGGCCTGTCCATACTTGTAGCTTGGTGCATTAACTTGTGTTGAGAAGCTCGGATCTGAAGGTTGTTAACCAATGGAGAATCACAAGTATACAATTATGGTGACTCAGATTTTTGTCAAGAGCTACAGAAACATGTGGAAGTAGTGTTGGACCTCAAGAACAAGTATGTGGTTCTGTTGACAATGATTTGGGTTGGGAAGAAGGTTACAAAGGCTTAACACTTATACCCTCGTGCAGACCTATATAGTGAATGTGGAACTGAGATTGCAAACCTTTGGATGCAATAACCCGTGGAATAAACTTATAGAATTATGTTGACCTGTAGTGGGTATTTGGTGAGTTGCCTTGAAGATAACATTGAAGACCATCATGCATCATTGATGTCATCATAAGGTGACTTGGATAATTTTCTTAGGTACGATGAAGAGAAGTGGTGACAACTTCATGTGAAGAACAAGGTTGTCATTGATGGTGTGACGTGGAGACTAAGTGAAGGAATAATTGAAGATTGAAAGGGCTTGTTGAAGAAGACATTAGGAGCCATGAAGAATAATAACCAAATACATCTTAATGATGTAAAATGAGAGTTAGATCCCAATAGGTTGGAGCCTTGAAAAAACAAGGTTGATGCCTTGGAGGATAGTGTTGGAGCCCTAGAGGATTAGACTCCTCAAGAAACCAAGTTAGAGCCTAAACCAAATATAGGATTGGAGCCCTTGAGGTTGGTGCCTCAAAATTGACAAGTTTGGAGCCTTGGAAGTCCAAATCGATGCTTGGAAAAATACAGGTTGGATCCTGGGAGATTGAAGATTAGAGTATTCATCTCGGGTTGGAGCCCTATACTATTCTTGTACTTGATTTAGTGTAAAGAATAAATTAATACAAGTATTTATTCTATTATTTCTCATTTTGTGTTCTAAATATAAGTGATCTAACTAGTAAAAATAACAATTGAAAAGAAATATCAATTCACCCCCTTCTCAGTATTTCCAACACTCCCATCGTGATTTGTATCTAGGGATATTTCTCCTCCAAGTCACTGAAAAATTCTTTGTTCCCCTTCATGTGGAATGAGGCACCACTATCTAGATACCCCACATACCCCATCATTATTCTTTCCATGCATGCAATGAGGGTGAAGTCCAACTCGAATTGTGAAGCTAAAGCTTCACCTGCCACTCCCTCTAAGGGCTTCTTGCCAGCCTTGTTGTGTGGACACTTAGTTGCATAGTTCCCAAATTCATGAGAGTAAAAGCACTTGATTTTGGACAAGTATTTCTTATTTCCCCTATTTGTTCTAGTCTTCACAGCCTGTCACTAGGTATCAAAATGGGCTCTTACTATGTTTGGTTTTCAGAGATGTTTTGCACGTGAGATTCAGTGCAAATCATATCCTAAGTATGTCCATCAGAAGAAAATCGAAAAAATATATCCAACGGTATATCACACTCTCGTAACTGGTTTCTGGATCAGAAGATATGATCGAAATGAATGATTGATTCTTGGTTATGCATGTTTTGAGGTCATTTCCTGCACACAAGAACAAGTTTACTACAAAATCAGTTTCTGAAGTAATGAACATGAATTTTACAAAAGTGAAAGAGGTTTTTGTCAATAACATAACAAAAAACAAAACCCTCCTTCATTTTATGCACAAGTGTTACTATGTGGGAGATATGCATTGATATCTGAAGCCTACATTAAAACAAAACAAATTTTGCATTTGTTTCACTGTTTTAGTCATTGTAGTGTGGCGCCATTTTACAACAGATGGAAATTTATTTTGAGAAACCCAAGGACTTTTTTGTTAACCACGAGCCATATAACAAAACTATCTTTCATTTTATTCACAAGTGTCATGAATTGAAATATTTGACTAGATCTTTACAGCCTATTTTTACAGATATAAATATTTAATGATTTCCTGTTTTAGAGATTATTTTGTGGCACATATTCCAAGCAACTGGAAATGAATTTACAAATTTTGAGAGAGGTTGTTCTCAAACATGAGATTATCTACAAAAACCTCTTTAATTTTTGTAATAGGTGTTATGGTTCAAGAGATACAGGTTCATATTTGACACCTATTTTCAGAATATTATTTTTGATGGAGCAGTTTCTGTCCTTTAGATTTGGGATCCATCATGGTGTTTAATGTGAAACATGTGTTCCTTGTAAAATCACGTACATACTTTGTTTTTTCTGCTAATTCTTGTTACAACATTATCTAAGGAAAGTGTTAGGAATCCATCCACGCATGATGCTCCTTTCGCAATGATTTTGTTGTTAAATGTAGTGGTTATCTTTGCAGAATCCATCCTCTGTTTGATGCTTTGTTGAGTAACCCTGTGTTTCTTTGTCTTCTAATGTTGCCACTGTAGATCCATCCCTTGATTAATGCCTGTAGGGCAGTGGGATTTCTCCTCTTTCCTTCTCTCATTTAGATCTTTTATCTGGTTGAACATTGCACTTACTTTCCCCCAAGTTTGTCACCAGAAACTAGCCTCGATTCCATAGCCCAATGGTCCCTTCTCTTGCTATTTTCGACCCATAATTTTCAATCAAATACCTGTACTTTATAGCTAGCCTAAGATTCACTTATTGCAGCCACATTATGTTGGCAAAGGGAGAGCCCTCTCTGGTCTGACAGGGCTAGATGCCAGATCGAAAGGTTGGTTTGCGGTTACCTCGAAATTGCCTCTTCTCAGCCTTGAGGCTCATTCTAGGTGCTAACAGCCCCTTGACCATATTCAGCTTTGGATTGGGATTTCTTCCCTTTCCCTTTCTTTGCTTTTCCATCCAAGGCGCAATTCTCCTCATCCTCACACTTGGATGAAGTCTCATCTCTGGTGTTCTACTTTATTTCTTCTTGTACCAAATCAGACCATAGGCGTTCCCAATTTGGTAGCTTCTCCCTTCCATTCACCGAATCCTGGTAGTTGTGCCAGATCTTGGGAAGTCCTAGAAGTTTTAGGCTTACTATATCATCTTCTAGAACCATAACACCAACACTACCAAGTTCATCATGACATTGTGTGATTCGGCTTAGGTATTGCAGTATTGTGTCACTCTTCTTCATCTTGATATTCCAAAACTTGTCCTTTAGTGCCAGCTTCCTGTGGTCACTACTAATCTGGAACAAATTTGTCAATGCTTTCCACATTACATACGGAGTCTCTTTCCCATGGAGATTAGAGACAATATGGTCTCCTACTCCTTCCAATATGATCCTTCTCGCCTTGGATACACACTTCTTCCATTCTATTATATTCTACGCATCAGTCACTGTCGGTTTCGGGGTATCATTATCAATGACTTCCTTCAACCTATTATCTTCTAGCATTGCTTATGTGTGGTCCTTCCAAGAAACATAATTTGGGCTTCCCTTAAGGGTATACTCGAGTCTTAGTCCATAGATATCCATCTTTCTAGCTCTAAAAAATTGACCTTGCAAAGTCAATCCTCCTGCAATGACAACTTCGAATTCTATTCTCTAATGTGAATATTTCTCTGATACCATGTATAAATTTAACATAGATTCAAAACTGCTTATGTAATTTACTAAAACATAAGACTCAAATCTACTCTATTCATCTGTAGAAAGAAATTCATGACCGAGAACAAAAATCATAAACATGCATCAAGATTCAACACACATAAATAGATATTTATCTAGAGGAAAGAAACTGCTTAAAACCCCTTCCTATCTATAATTCATTAATCAAAGAATAGATATGAATACATATGCTTGCTTAGTCTGAGCACAACCTGCACCTGTATAGTCTTTCTCTTTGCTTCATTGACTGACTCTGGCCAACACTTAACCAAATTTCTTGCCTACCAAGATCCCATTTCCTTTCCTTTTTCCTTGAGGAATTAGGCTCCTATTAGTTAGGAAATTCCTCAATTGGAATTGCGCAATCCTTCTATGTTGATCCTCTGACTACATGCACCACCTATACACTTCAGAATAGTCTACAACTCATAGTACACTGCCTTTCAATCTTTATCTCAACTGGGTAACTTGAATTCTCTGCATGCATTTGTTATTTTGGGCTGATTGATTAGTTAATTGGTTGATCACTGAGTGAGCTGAAGTTATACTTCCACACTTGGACCTTCCACTAGTTACTCTAGCAATTAGAACTAGTTTAACTGATCATACTCAATTTAACTAAAATAGATTGCTACGAATCAAAAACCAATCATACTTAACTAAACTCAAGCTTCCCCAACGCGAATTAACTGAGTTAACACTGTCACATGTGCCATGTCACCTCAGTTAACTACCTCCAAGATTTTTGCTAAAAATATAAATTTGAATTTTAATCTAGTTTGACCAAGGAAATTCAAACTTATACTTTCTTGTTGCATTTTCAACAACCTCTTATGTAACAATCCGTCGACTTATTGTTACACCATGCCATGAGTCTTAACATATAAAGGGCACAAACCATATTTATTGTTTAACAATTTGGTTGTTAGGAGTAGTGAGAGAGACAATGGGTGCACTTGAACGACTAGACCCATGATTATATTACATGTAATGTGACTCGACACTATGGAGGCGGGGGTGTTAGTGCGCCATGATCCCTAGTCCCATAATTGCGTGCGGGAACCAAGGGCAAGGTGAAACAACCATATTAATGTTTTGTAATATATATTAAAAACCATCGCAACTACCAGCAAGTGGGGAGGATCAAACCCTGGACCTGTTGTATAAAAAGCCATATGCCCAACTAGTCAGGCTAGGCCCATTTTGTTGAATGGGATGTGAGACTAGAGGTTTTTGTAGCACAATTTATAGTGCCTTTTGGAAAAATGAGCATAACTTAGTCATCCTAAGGCCTTTTTTAGCACAAGAAGAGCCTAGACAAGGGTTTTTGGCTCTTCTGAACATGATAGTAGAGTAAGTTTTGCATTCTGGGGATCATAGATGGATGTTTTGATAAAGTATTCCTTAGAGCCATAATGGTGTATGACCATTAACCTGTTCATCTTCCAGTGATAAATATGAAGCAGATGTTGTACAAAGGCACAAATGGTTTCTGTTTTATGCAAAGTTTGTAATAAGTGGATTTGTACCCTTACACACAGAGCTGTAATTTTTTCCATTGTACTTTTTTACACATGCCTTTTAAGATAAGAATTGCAGATGTTGAAATTTCTAAGTCTGACACATCAAAAATCCCTATTGCATTATCTGGATTATTTTCTCCTACTTGTTCTTTTCATTAACAAGTTATTTGTAAATATAAATACCGAAAATAAACACAAATGAAGACTTAACACATATATAGATCAACAACTGAAATAACTAAGACAAACACACAAGGGACACCATTATTTTTGGACAATCATCTTTAGGAAAACCCAATGCAGGAAAACTAGTGCAACAGATATGAGGGTTTTATTATTATGCAATTTCTAAATACAACTAGGGTGCCAGAAATGGATCACCCAAAAGAGAATGCCCTTAGCAATAGTACCTCTCCTCAGAGACAGATATTCTGGCTTATCAATCATCGGATGATCGATCCCACAATAACTACGCCAACTCCTCAGCTGGGCAGCAAAAGCTGCTCCAAGCTTCTTCACTTCCTTGCGTCACTCATCTAGGGATTGCGTCACCCTTCCCAGCTCCAATTTGCCCCATGAAAATCTCTAACGCTGCCTCTTAGCCCTGTATCAGCTCTGCTAGCCTCTATACAGCTACTGATGCCTTTGTGTCAGTCACTTGGCTCTCTGCGTCAACCCTTCGGCCCTCTGCGTAACCCATGCTAGCCTCTTCAGCCTTTGCGTAAGTCCCAACTGCCTTTGTGTTAGACTTCCTAGGCCCTGCGCTATCTCTCTAGCACTATCTCTACCTCTCTTCTATGCATTCTTGACCTCATGCCAAACTGCCCCTCACTGCAATAGATCACTGGTTCGATTCTCTCATAAAAAACCCGCTTGTGAAAATCGAATTTACTGATCAATTTGGTGTGTCTCCAACTGACCCTCAAGCCTCCTCTTATACTTTTCCTATTAAGTCTTCAACGACCGAGATTAATTCCTTAATCAAAGGCTAAGATTTATATTTTTCTTGATCCTCATCTCTTGGAACCTTCTACCCCAAAATTATATTAATACACATTAATATTTTAATTTTCCTAAGTTTATACTTAGGACCCCATTAAAAATATTAATTATTTTAATATCTCCTTATCCGGGTATAATTTCTCCAAACGATTTTTGGATTTTGGAGATCTCATATGCTTTAGCCTCTCCACCAATTTTCATGGCTAGAGCACATCCGATGCTACCACAAATCAACAACAGAGTGAGGGCCTAAGTAAAACATAGTCGAGTATATAATTAAAAGAATAAGGAATTATTTCTCATAAGGAATTCATCTATGGATGTTTATTTTATCATTTTAGTAACCGATGTTCAATTGATCTTCAAATGGTGCAAGTCGAGATAAGGTAGTATTGACACTTCATTGGAAAGTGTTCATGTATATAGTTTTTTATCTCAGATTCATGAGATGATGGTGATTATGTTGAGTATGTTTTGAATTCGACTAGCGGATTCATGGAACTAATGTTATGTTTGTGAGAGTGTCCAGTTTAAGTTTCTTAGTCTGGTTATAGAGATGACTCTAAGTGAGAGTTCTTTGTAGGAGAGACATCACTACTCATCGAGAGTGTTATTTCTTGTTTTGATATATATATATATATAGAGTCATTATTCAGGTTTTGCACTCAATAAAGCCACCTCGTCATCATTGGAGTAGGGTTGGGACACGTACTCCATCATGGACAAACTATGTTATCATCTGGTTGTACTGATGTGATTTTGCTTTTCTCTTACATCTCCTCAGTTTCTTTTTGAGTATCACATGCTTCATGTGTATCATTATGTTCATTTTCATTTACCTCTTCATGCTTGAACAGTATAGAATGAAGATAATTTATAGGACCCATTTTGAATGAATCTATTCAAGACTTTCACAATCGATTCATTCATTTTTTTTATGATTTTTTTGAGGAGGATATTGATTTGAATTTTATGAAGGAGAAATTTGAGTATGATGTTCAGATTTCTTTAAATCCACCTGATACTGAATGCATTTCAAATCCCTTGGTTATGGGGCTCCAAAAACTATAAAAGAAGAGATATTTTCTCCATGTGACTCTTCACGATCTTTTGATTCTTCGTTAAATAAAGTAGCTCCATACACTCAAGGAGAGGTTGGAGAACATGAAAATATATCATCTATACTATCACTATTTCCTCCCAATCAAGATTTGAATGCAACTTTTGAATCTTATTTAATCGATGACATTGTTTCTCCATCGGCTATTTCTCACGATTCTCCTATGTCGCATCAATTCGTTCCTTTTGATGGAGATAGTGGAGACCGATTAGTTTGCGATATCTTTCACAATGAGTATGTATGAGATTCTGATTTTGAAAAAGATTTTGTGATGAAAGATGTTATTTCATTTTCTTCCTCACTTCATACCCTTTGTCCTTATTTGTTCAATGATCCTATCGCACCTGCCTTATCTTTCAAAGATGATAATTTTGGTTGAAGTCAGGAATGGTCAAACATTGCTTTTAGATTGGAGGAAAGCGAAGAAGGATCCTCTTTTCATAATCTATCTCATTCTTTAATGTATCAAAGTAAAGAATCAGATAATATAATCTCATATTTTTAATCAACAACTCTCTCTCTATGATTTATCAGATCATGAGGTTCCCTTCTCTCGAATGAAAAATCAGATATTGGTCATGATTTTCTTGACTTATTCATTGATTCATCTCGTAATGATATTGTTTTTGCTACGATCGATTACTCTAAGCCATCGAAATTTGATGATCCACCTTCACATATATTGGGACCATACCAAGATGTCGAGACACTTCGGCGTATGTCGATGGTTATGTAAGGATCTTGCATTTTTTATGAATTTTCCAAGCATGATGATATTCGTATTCTTTCTCTCAAAAATACTCATGAAGTGATTGCAAAAGTTGAAAGTCAAGCTACCTCTCAATCTCAAGATCCTTCACCTTCTTATCATGATTTTGTCACTCAATGGTTGGAGGAATCATACTTGGCAGGCCCTTTGCTAAGAATAAGTTCTTATCTCTCTTCAAGTTTGCCAAGACTGAAAGTTTGAATGCATGCTTTGATGGGAGAGTTTTTCATGATGTGTGTGAACACCAAGATGCATCAACAAAAGTTTTAGAATGCACTTTCTTATTCTCCTTTTCTTCTCGTGTTGTGTGTCTTCAGATTCTTGAGCATCTCACATTTTATCTTTCTTGTTAAGTTTTTTTCTTGATGATATTTATTTTTCTTGGTTCCTCGCCGATATGGGTAATGCTCTATCAGTTGCATTGGAAGTTTCATTTTACGTAATCCTAGCCTACACCTTGTTAGTGTAGGAGTAGGGTTAGTTTAGTTGTGTTAGTTAGTTTGTTTCTTTCATTTTTTCTTTGTCTTTTGTTTTGCATGTTCTTTTGTTTCTGTCGTAATAAGCCTTGTATGAAGTCTTGCTTTGGTTTGAAATAAGCATGGAAAAGTTTAAGAGGACATTGTACAACTATCAATGCTTGGATTTATGTGTATTCCTTCTCTTCGCAAGGGCCTTGTATCTTTAGTCGGTGATGCCCGGATGGAAAATATGTTTTCCTTAGAGAAATTCTTAGTGGAATTACGATGCTCGAATCTGTAACTGGTACGTTCTTCTTCAATCTGTTTTTATGTTTGATCGGTTTTTATATAGCCTCTTCCTTGAAATTGAAGGGTAGGAACATAAAGTCTGCAAATTGATCAAGGCCTTATATGGGTTAAAACAAGCTCCCCGAGCTTGGTATGCAAAAATGGATGAATACCTTAGGAAAGTTGGTTTTCAATGAAGTGAATCTGATGATACTTTGTATGTGCGACAACAGGGTAAATATCTAGTGATTCTTATTATGTATGTAGATGATTTGATCATTACTGGAAACAATGATGATCACGTTGCACAGATGAAAAGGGAGTTACATGCAGGTTTTAAGATGACAGATTTGGGATTACTTCACTACTATCTTGGAGTTGAATTCTTCCAACGTCCACATCATATTTTCATTTCTCAGAGTAAGTATGCAACAAAGGTTCTTCAGCAATTTGGAATGTAGGATTGCAAGCCCGTTCTTACCCCCATGGAGCAAAACTTGAAACTTTCAAAATTTGAAGGGGAGGAAAAGGTGGATAGTACTACTTATAGACAGTTGATTGGCAACTTGATTTATTTGGCAAATACTCGCCCTGATCTATCCTATGCAGTCAGTGTTCTTTCACTTCTTATGCAGGAACCACGAGACAGACACTGGAATGCCACAAAAAGAGTTCTTCGATATATCCAAGGAACAAGAGATTTTTGTCTTCTTTACACAAAGACTAAAAACTTTGTACTTGGTGGATTTTCAGATGTCAACTTTGCTGGAAGTATTGATGATCGAGCATCAACATCAAGTTATTTAATGAACATGGGGTCAACAGCAGTATCTTGGAGTTGTAAGAAACAAGCTATAGTGGCCACTTCTTCAGCAGAAGTAGAGTGCATTTTCAGCATGGGAAGTAGCATGTGAAATTATTTGGTTGCGCAAAATTTTGCAGGACTTGGGCATTTCTTCAGCAGAAGCTATATGTCATTATTCATTGACAGCCAGTCAACCATCAAGCTTGCCAAGGACCCATTTTTTCATTCAAAGACAAAGCATGTGGACACCAAGTATCATCATATCATATCTCTCATTGCCAAAGATTTCCTCAAGCCAGTTTATTTTCCTTCAGAAGATCAGATCTCCGACATTTTCACGAATTTTCTTGGCAAGATAAAATTTACTAAGTCCAGGGATGAACTTGGTATATGTTGTAATGTATTTTTGGATCATAGGGGGGAATGTTAGATGATCCAAAATAAAATATTATCATAGGTTATAAAGTTAGAATAAAATAATTATTAATTTAAGATATTAAATTATTAATTATTAATCTAGAATATTTAATTATTTAATGGAGACATTTAGAATTAGTATATTGTTGTAACAAGATATGACTCTACAAATGTGTCATATCTTAGGCTCTAATTTAGAAGAATTGTTAGTAAGTTTTTTGAATAGCTTTTATTGTAAGTGGACACTATAAGTGATCCATAATTATAGGTAGTTAGGACATTGAGCATATAAATAGCTCATTGCAAGAGTGTTTTGTTGTTCGGGTGTAAACTCTTGCAGAATTCCAGATGTAATTGTTTTTTCTTATTAATAAAATTATGTGTCTCAGGACACTTCTACTATTATTAGTCAAGTAGAGTAAGGAGGGGAGGAAACTTAAACAAGTGGATTGTATTCAGAGGTGTATATATATATATATCCTTATCTGAAGGAGAAACCTCTTATGCTATCAATAAGTTGAGATCCCTCTTCTTCCCCATGAAATAATATGTGTTGAAGCACAGTTCGATAAATAAAATAAATAAAGGGTGAAATAAGAGAAATGCTTCCAATGCAGGGAGGTGAAGCAAGTCGTTTCGTCGGGGTACTGTTTAGGTTCCCTAGTAGTGAAGCAATGTTTTTGTTCCTACAGTGACTTCGTCCAGGTACTGTCCAGGCATGCTCACAGTGGAGCAACATGAGAGATGAAAACTAAGACTCTCACATCCTTTTCACTTGTATATTTGTATACTTCTTATCCCCAATTGAAACAAACAAGTTTGACTTGCTTTTGTTTGTGTGTTTTCAATGAAGAGAATGAAGGAATTATATCCTTAACTCGAGCTAAGTAAAGAGGTTGTGGTAATCAATGAGATGAATGATACTTCCTGAAGAGCTAAACCCAGTTTATAGAGTTAGACCCATATAGAGAATTGGAGTTCTACTAGTGTGTCACCAAGTGTTGTAGCTGCTACCAATGTTTTGCCAAGTGTTTTCGCTATCATCAAGTCTTCTTTTTTATTGTCCAATGTTTTTATCATTGATCCTTGCATGTATTTCTTTTCATAACTTGTTAGGTTGTCGTGATAATGAGTAAGTCTTGCCGACAACAACTAAACATCTTCTAAAACACAAGTCAACTTTTATCCTAATATTGTACCAACTACCAATCTTAACTCTTAGAACTACGCAATTCCTTATCTCTAAAGATTACGCAATACATTGAGGTTTTCAACTGTGCAATATATTGAGGATTAGAACTATGAAACCTTGAATATTGGCAGTCACTGAGCTTGCAAATTGTGTAATATTTCCCCTGGAACTAGAAGTGTGGAGTTCACTGAGTCAGTGGACTGTGCAATCCCTTGTTGTTGGGAACTGTGTTATCCCTTATGCCAATGAGACTACGTAGTTTCCCAAAGTAATCTAATGCACATCCCTAGAAAATAGGAGGTGCATAATTAGTGTTTGAAATGTGGCACAAACTTTCTATTTTGATATAGATGACAAGTGTCATTACTCCCTTAATTTTAGGCATGTCTGTCAGAAACCCTAACCCTAGCCCCGTGAGGTGAAATCTATATAATAGAGGCCGCCAGAGCACATTTTCACACTTAAATTTGAATCTATAACCTTACTCATGAGATCAAGGATATTTCGATATGGTTTGCAATGCTTTTTTGGGTAAGTTTCTCATGTGTCGCTTTTTGCTGATCTTTCTGTCACTTTTGTCACTTTTGCTTCTATGAGTGTTATTTTTCTCATTTCTTCTCATGGTAGTTGGCATTTCTATTGATATGAACTTGTAGAAGTGTTTCTTTGATCTTTCGTTCAATTTTTACAAGTGTCATATCACCTTCTTACTTTTTTCCTATGAGCAACTATTGTTGTAGGGGGTTTTATGCATGATTGTTTTTCTTTTTGCATGATCTTTTCTAGGCCATGATTTTCACTAATATAATATATCCTAAGGTCAATCTAGACTTGTTCCTACCCCAACAACAGATCTCAAGATTACTTGTTCCTGCCCCACCATCATCTCTCTCTCTCTCTCTCTCTCTTTCTCTCCCCCTTGGCAGAATTGCGCAATCTTTAGTAGTTTTTTCATACTTAAGCCTCAAGCTTACCTCCCCGCCCTCTGAGACTATGTAGTACACATTAACTAGCTTTACGCATTGCGAAGAGTCAGGCCACATTCCTCAACCTTGGGCACTAAGACTATGCAATTCACAGTCTCTTGCCTCTCCTTCCCAAATAAGATTTCACATTGCACAATATCAACCCTCAAGCTACTCCCTTGACTCTTAGAACTGCACAACCCCTCTCCTCATAGCACATTGTGTAATATCTAATCTCAATTTGCCTCCTATAGCTCATTAACTATGAAATCCTTCTCCTTTATCAGTCTTTTACCGGTTGATGTTTGATTGACACACTGGTAGAACTCCAATTAGAGATTTTATTTTTTTGAAACATTAACCTCAAGTTGGTAAAATCTCATTCTCTTATCAAGTTACTATCGTAACTTCTTTATTAGCCTTTTTTTACACTAATTTAAAATCAACTATATCTAATTCAACTATTTTTTTTCTTCCAATTTTATTGTTTATATTGTATCTTTTAATCATTATACTCACCCTTATTTGAAAATACATTGTATCATTACATTCACGTATATCCATAACCATAACCACCTCTAGCTAAATGCAACTTAATTATATTAAAAAAAACCATGGAAATTATAACAATTATGATAGGTATAGACCCATACTCAAATAATCTAGTCATTCATCTAACTAATTGATAGATACAACCTAATTAATTGATATTTTGATTGTTTTCATTGGAAATAGGCGATATAATTTTGAGTGAGATTGTAATTTTTTGTTGTTTAAAATGTGATTTTGAATAGGGGGAAGGGGGAGGGGCATGCCATTAGCAGAACGGGTCCAACTGGGAGCTCAACAATGCCACTTCAACTTGTTAAGGTGTCGTACGACACCTGTCATGCGTATGTTATGACCGATTCAACCGGTTTAGGGTGCGTTAGGTTAACCTGATTGTCACTTGTCCAAGCCTTCATTCAATCATTGCCTTATTCTGTTTGGGCATGTTTCTTGTGGATTTTTGGTCTCGGCTACTTGCACGGCGCTGCTGCAATGCCACTCACAGCCACAGATGTCCTTAGCACTGTAGATAGTAGGTTATGGGGATTTCTGATGCTTGTTCGAGAGGTTGTGAGGTTGTTATCTAGAGTTTGGTCTGGTTTATTGGGTTGTTTTTTCTTCCCCATATGGTGTGTTGTCCTGGGTATTCGTCTAAATTCATCCTTGTTGAAGATTTAGCTCGGATCGATACTAGTTATCATGGTTTTGTGCTCCGAAGGGTTTTATCAGGTAACAGAGTAAGTTTATGAGCTACACTGGAGATTTTTGCTTGTTTTATGCAAGTTTTTGGATGTCTCACCCCATGGTAGGCCTATATTGTAGGTCATTGTGCGATTTGCATTTGGAGCTACGATTTATGGAGCATCTAGGGTTCCTGTGTCGTGCTAGCATGGAGGAAGTCAGTGAAACGAGACCTAAAAGGTAGGACACTATCCTACCAGCCTATGTCTACCTGTGTTTTTAAACACATTTAACTGGGTGGATTATTGTGCCTTTGTTCAGCTTATTTGCCTATGCTTTTGAACATTTTCAGTTGTGTTGATTTTGTGTAAATTGTGGGGTTTGTGTAAATTGTGTGGTTTGAAGCATGACAACTCTATGCGTTGAGTCATTTGTGCAACAACAGTGCGTTTTTTAGGCTGATTAGTTGCATAATAGAGGAAGGCTAAATGATTTTGATAATTTATTCTGGTTGTAGTTTTGATGTTTTCGTGTTTTGGTTGTGATAATTTATTCTGGTTGCGCGCTCAACGCTAGGGTTTGGTGTATTATACTGCTATGTATGTGAGAATAGGGTTTGATCTTGTGTGTCTCTTTAGAGCCATATTTCTTCCAATGGAGTCACCAAGTGAATCTTTTAAGTCAATCCTGTGTAGTTTCACAACTTCAAACACATAATACAAACGTTCTCCCCAAGGAAATTCTTCCTTTATGCATCCTTGGAAATTATGCCATTTATGATGTTGTAGTAATTTCTTGTATTATCTCCTAGAGGTATCCTCGGCTACAAGAGGCACCCAGGCATCTTATTGTTGGCATTATGACACAGATTTGGCACTATGACACAGGTGTTGTCCTTGATGGCAACTCACTCAGATGACAGATCACAGTTCAGACTCTCAAAATGAAGAAAGAGAAGTATACGTAGGCTCCTCATTAACCAAGACGTGTGTGCACGCGGGTTCGTAGACCAAAAGGTGCATATGGCGTACACACGCACTTCCATGGAAGGAAAGGCACGTACATGTCGGAAAACTTAGTTTTGGTCCATGGTATTTTCATCCATGGTCTTGGTCCAAGGTATCCTGTCCAAAGTGTTGACCCCAGGTATTTGGTCCAAGGTATTGGTTCTAAGTGGTTTCGGTCCATGGTATTGAGTAAGGCCTAAGACTATAAAAGGAGGAGAAGATCATTAGGCAAAGGCACTCATGTATTGAATATCTAATGAAGAATAAGATCTAGAATACAGGTTATTGGGTTTTGATGCACAATTGGACCTAAATCAAGGATGAACCTTAGCGCTTGAGGAAGGATAAGATCTAATGATGGGTCAAGATCTTAAAGCTTGAAGTGAAGTATCTTTGTCTGTTTTGATCTTTTATCTGAATAACTGGCACATGTTGTTGACTATAAATATGATGATCTAGGTATAACTGAAGTCTGGAATTGTTGTAAAGATTAAATCATCATTTATAGATCTGTACGCAGGTTCACCTTCGCAAAATCGTGTATACACACTTGTTCTACATATCAAAACATTGTATACATCTTAAAATTGATTGGCAGATCTGTACATAGGTTCGCCTTGAGAAAAGTGCGTATGCACGCAGGTTCGACACATTGAAGTAGCGTATACCTCATAAAATATGTTTTAGCTACTTCTGGTTGCTATTTAGGTGTTCTGGGTTCTGGTTACTATTTTCTAGTTACTTTATTACGGTTATAACATTCTAAAAAGTGATTGATTGATTCAGTTGTGGTTGGTGCAAAGGAGATTGATTGTTGCATATGTATTTGACTTTTAAATGATGTTATTGATGGATCTAGTCTGAAAATTTATGAAACATGGTCCCTGGAAGAAAAGAGAATGTTGTAGCCTTCTATAGGTCGGCACCTACATAATAGTAAACATATCATCTAGTACAAGAGCTAGGGGAGTTGTAGCTCCCTTCCAGGAGAAGCCGAACAAAATTACAAAATTTACATTGCAATGTGGTTACAAAAATTATGTCATGCTACCCCTATGTTTGATGGCCTCCATTTCTTGCATTGCCCAAAATTGTTGAGTTGACTACCTGACCCAAGTATGGTGGAATACCCAAGATTGGTTGATTGGGATGTGCCTGAATGTTTCCATATGCTTGACTCTAATTTACTCCTTGTAGCCATGGAGGGAATAAATAGCCCAAGTGTCCAGTTGTGTTACTAACCCCAACGCTGAGTGCAGGTGTCATATAAACATAGTTAGGGCTTAAACCTACACTGGTAGGGGCATAAGAGGTGGGCATAAAAAATGGTTAATAGTGAGGGATTTGGATGTTAATCAGGTTTTAGTATGATGGTGTGTGCTCTACAATGTCGTCCAACATGTTGGACATCATCCTATTTGCCTCAAATTAGCTTGGACCATAGTCTTCCCTGCTTGTCACTCCTCCTCCTTTTTCCGACACCTGTTGAACCTTTCTTGCCTTGCTAATTTTTTTTGATGTTCCTTATCTTCCCTTGATTTTTGTCTTTCCAACCTTTCTTGTGCTCAAGCTTATGCTATTGTAATCCTTGCAACTCTCTTTTCCTTGGCCAACTCATTCTTTCTCTTTTTAGATTCCTGAATTTCATTTTTTGTTACGTTCAGACTCAAACAATAAATCCATATAATCTTCATATGTGAGAAAATGTGAACTCCTCCCAAAATGAAGACAATATGATGTTGAGTGCCTTGATGAGGCCTTCACTCTCTCTACTGGTAGGTTTATGAATGCACCAAGTATTCTTTGCTTTCATGTCCCATGCTCCTCAAGACCGAACACTTGGCTTTCAACCTCCGGGATAACTTATTGGCCCCCATTTTTTTCTTCTTCAGGTACTTCATGCTGAATAAGCTCCTCTTCCAATGATCCATTGTCCAAAAAATAATGAACAATTTTGGCATTCAACTCTGATGGTTGTGAAGGCATGTCCATGCTTTCCTCATTGGTGGTAGATACATTATGTGTGTTGATATTCATCATGGCCTCTGCCAACCATGATGGTGGTCTTACTTGGGTTGGCATGCTTAATTTCTCATTTTTTAGTCATGTTGCATTACCATTTGAGATCAAGTTTGCATTTTCATTCACTTAATCAATTGCCTCATATGGAATATCAAGTGAAGAATTGGTCGATGGTTCAATGGGTGTGACAACCTCCATGATATTTATAATTGGTTCATGATTGAAATATTTCTCACTCACATATTCATCATCATCACCATAGAAGTTCCCTTTAGAAAGGGACATTATACCTTCAGCAACATCAACATCTTCTTGACCATCAACATGTTCTTGTAAGTTCTATGCTTCTTGACCTTCCACATCAAATGTTTGGCTATAACTAGTATCAGGCATAAGAGCATGTTGAAGCCCTGAAAATCAGGTCTACAACAAGGGGGATACCCACCCGGTCCGGACCTTGGTTAGCAGCTCCTTTTCCATTTGGTATAGTGGGTCCGACTAGGGATATGGGACCAATTTCCCAATTTATGTGTGTGTGTGAAGAATTGATATTTCCTTTCTAAAAGTTCCTAAATGAGATGCTCTAATTCTCACTCTAATCTAATAACATGCAATTGTATTCTAATAAGCAGAAATATCTAAGTCTACACTAACCTGGGGTGTAATCCTTCTGTTATGTGGTCTAAAATGATTTCAGATAATAGTCGGTAATAAAGATCATTCAACTGTTATGAGAAAATAATTCAATATAGATAAACCACTTCGTATAAAAAGTTAGACGAAACAGTTGCGAAAAAACATATCGCATAATAAGCTACTCATACATTAAGCATAAATAAACAGCTATCATCGTACAAAAGTGCCAAATAATAACTCAGGCATTCACGCATCAATATATAAACAACTGAACATCAATATCACTTTAACACAAAGGCAGAAACAGTTAAGAGATAGAAGTACCATTTATAACTAGTTCTACTCATGAGCTTCAAGCAATAATGATTTATCTCTTCTTAATCCAACATCCACTAAGGGTACAGAAGTGCAACATCAGTAGCAGATATTAAATGCAGATATCAATAAATCCTATTCCATTCATTCATCAAAACCTCCTCGGAGGGTGAAAAAGTGCATGTTCTAAGGACAATTTTTTGATAAATTTCAGGACCCTTCTCTAAATGCATGAGAAGGGTTTAAATACTACTAACTAAATCTAAAAATAACTTATTTCAAAAAATGTAGGATATGGTTTAAATGACCATCCTTTTTTCAAGAAAAAATAAAGAATTAATACTAATATTGAATCTAAAACTAACAACTAACTATTTCCGTATCTGGTCCTTGAAATTGCAAGCATTCAGCATTTGCTTGAGGAGGGTCGGTTGGCTGACTTCAGACCTTAAATGTCCTGTGAAAACCAAATCAACAAGATTTGGCACCATCTTTTCGGCAAAATTGATGATGCATTTGCGAGTCATACACTGGCTGTGTGGTTTTACCAAATACCATAGTAAGAATCCCAATTCAGCTTATTTAATCTTTTGATTGATTCTGCCTTTTCTTGAGCCTTCTGTCTCCAGCTTGTTTGCAGTTGTTGTACTTTCGGTAGATACCCTGGAGTGGTTTCTGAGATCAGATTTGCTATATGCAAATTTTCATTTATACAGTCAATAACGTTGTTTGTTGATGTGACTGCTTCTTCTGCCACTTGCTCTGCTTTTCTGATTTGCGCATCCCATTTATTAAAGAGCATCTCTTTATGATTGTCATTGATTATTGGTGCGCCTGCTCTTTTTCCCTCCTCTATTTCTTGCCAAGCCAAATATTCAGTAAATCGTTTATCAACTAAATCATAATCATGTCGTAAATCCACGACTTGATTAGTGATTTTATCACTTATTTCACAATATGAGTTCCACTATGATATTCTTTGGCTCAATGCTTCATGTTGCTGTAGTAGTTAATTGTTCAAGGAAATGGATTCTGTGATGAATTCTGTAAGCTTAGGATCATCCTTGTGCATCTCCTACATATCCTGTAACTGTTTTTCTCTGTCAGCCAAACTATTTTGGTATCCTATCTGCATTCGTTGAAAGTCCTGCTGTAGTCTTTCACGTTGTTTCTATGCTTCGTTGTTGGCTTTGGATTGTTGCAACCGTTGTTGCAAAACTTGTATCTGGTCTTCCTTTTCTTTTAGTAGTTGTTGTACCTCAGATGATTTATCAATAGTCGCCGAGGCATATGCTCCTGCGATCTAAGATAATTTGGTGAGATTTTCAGTGGGATCAGTAGTAGGATCTTGCCATAGGACGTCTAATTGCTCTGCATCATGAGAGAGCATGTTTTCCAATTTCCTTTTCTTCCTATGTCTTCTCACTACTGCCTCGTATTGTGGACTATAAAATATATCAAGAGGAGGAATCTCTTCTATCTTGAGTAAAAGTTTAGAGGACGGGGTAATAGGAATATGCTCCATATCTGAGACATTGCTAATTGTTCTTGTGACTATATCTTTTGTTGCCTATACATTGCTCACAGGTGTCTTTGTGCTTTGCCCTTCAAGATTGATTAAATCATTGAAGGTCTCCCATTCTTTATCTAGCTCGGTTCTCACTGATGGTGGCTAGACGATGAGAGGGGGGGGGGATCTATTTGTGGAGAGGTCAAAGCCTGTCGCTGCGGGAGCTCTTTTGACTGGGTAGTATCCTTTACTGACCCCTCGCTTTTACCATGGTCACTTTATGATCTCTTAGAATGTTCTAATGTTTCTTTCCTGGACTTAGATTTAGATCTATCTGTGCATGAACTTCCACTAAGACTAATACTTGGAGTTGGTTCCCTTACGGGTTCTAAGCATAGTTTTTCCAAAGGAATACTAGCTAACCTCCTCTCCCTCTATATCTTGAACTGCTGAAATTCTGTTGGAGGGAATCCAGTTTGGGCCGAATGCAGAACTTCTTCAAGCATACTTTTCTGTCGGAACATGTCATGAAAAAGATCATCTTCTTTAGAAAACACTTTTATTTTGACTGTGACAGTGAAATTCTTAGCAATATCATGAGGGTCGAACGGTCTTCCTAGAAACTTGAACAATTGTAGACACATTATGTTGTTTACTTCCTTGAATGCATGGCCTACATCAAATAGTGAAAAGACCCCACAGGCTATAGGAAATTGTGGCAAAATATCCTTCTTTTTGTCCTTCAAATCTTTAGTCAAACCTCCTTCTCCGCAGGTTTGATAAGCAATTTCTCGTGCCATAAGTTTATCAGGGACATACAAAGGTAAGACGTGAGGGGAAGCGGCACTTCCGAATACCCTGACATATGTAAACAGTTCTTCTCCGAACCATTTCGCGACAGGGAGTATATCTACCTCTGCTTCAGGAGAACATCCTGGAGCATCTTTATCATACAACATTTTGTACAGGGGCAACATGATTCCATGACAAATCTTGTAGAAAAATGGAGTGAACTTAGAATCCCACAATTCTTTGTGATAAACATGAATGGGTTAGGGGTCTTGAGTCATCCATTTCCATCCCATCAAAGGAAACTTGGAAACATAGCAAATTGCATCCATTACATACGTTGATAAGTAGAAAGGGGGATAAATTCTCTGGGAAGCAGTTCTTTTAGACCGGTAATTTAAAATAGCAGTATCTAAATTGTCAGACAACCTTTTAGCCCAATCCATGACAGTAGCATTAACAACAGCATCCAATAATGGTAGCCATTCAGATGAGAATTTGTTAATGTCTGGCTTCCCAAAAAGTCTATAGAGCATAGCAGCAGCAAAGAAATATGGGGAAGTGAGAGAACCAGTACTATATATACCATGTTTATCTCTTTTCAGTGGTTCATCTCTCCTTGACCAATCTTTGGTGAATTCTGCCATGTATTCATTCTCTTTGGCAAATTTTTCTATGAACTATTTGTTATAAGTCGCCTGTGGCTCTGGTAAATGATACATGAGCTTCAAATCTTGTGGAGTGAATGAGCCGATAAGTCCTTGACCCTGAGTTTTAAATTGTCTGTTTTTTATGTCAGCGTTGTCCAGTACCCATTTAACCATGTCCATGTAGGGGAGAATTTTGGGCCTCGCCGCTATCCAGTGCAAGAACGAACCAGCTAAATCTGCAACTGATGCCTCAGAAGACCCCTGTGAACCTGCAGTAGCCATAACCTCCATCACCTTGGGATTCTCTTCTTCAAGTAGATTATACATGCCTTCCCAAGTAGTAATACCAACATCTCTGTCACAGGCGATGTATGTATACAGGGGCGTCATTTCTTTGTCGTCAGAGCTCGGAGCTTTGCCTTTCTTCCCCATAATATCATGTATACTGCTTTGTATAATTCTTTGTTCTTCGTCCCTATAGTTTACAAGTGAGGTGAGAGTAATGATAAGGAAAGGTGACAGGAAAGCTTTAAATGCCGAAGACATAAAAAATATACCACCTTACGTGAACTGGCTCTTCGATAAACACAAAACCATATTTCATTAACAACTGGCGACTAACTCATTAATTAGCATTAAAGCGCATAACCAAGTCTCGGTTTATGGAAAAAGTTTTCTCGAATAATGAGCCCAAAAGATCCGCAACGAAAAGATTTTGCGATTTGCTTTGCAATATCGCAGATCGCTGTATCGCATTTTTGCAATATCACTTTGTCATTCTATCGCAATATCGTAATATCGCAATATTGCAACATCGCAAGAGCGCGGCATATGACAATTTTTGTTAATGTGTTTTCTGCGAAATGAAATTTTGCGATATGCGCCATCGCATATCGGCAGTTTGAAATTTTTCAGCGTAAGCGGTCTTTGATGCATGCAATGCGATATATGTTTTTCAATATGTAGTCTCGCATCGCAATCTCACGATCTTAGAATTCGGCTTGTAAGGAGGTATCCTATTATCCTTTTTTGCGATGCAATATTTCTTAAGGAGTGATTTTATCTTACCTTATCATGAAACTTAAGCTTTTTGGATTTTTCAAGGGTATTTTCCTAAAAATGTTAACTTTTATTAAAAAGGAAATACAAGCACTAATTAATTTTTAAAATTTTTTGACTAAAGGTCCCCACTTATTTAGTATTAGTAATAACACTAAATAAGAAGGGGGGTTGTTGCTAGCCACAACAGAGCATCAACATCAAGTGGCCATATACCATTCCTCCTAAATCCATCCTTGATATTAGAAGGTGTCAAAGCCCTTTTAAATTCTTTACTTGCAGGCTCAGTTAACTAAAACCTCTTTACTTTCACCCTTAGATTCTTTGCCATCCATGAAGCTCACTCGACCCTGAAATAGATCTTGAAAGGCTCAAACACATTGTGAATCAAGGGATTGAAATTTGTGAGTGGTATGAGCCGACAATGTTAACAGGTCAATGCCCACATTTTTGGCCTCCTCAATTGTGTGCACAACCATGTGGCTTCCATGGACATCTAAAATCAATAGGTGTTTGTTTTCAGGCGAGACACCACCTGGTACAAATGCAGCAAAATGAGAAATCCAATTCAGGAATAGTTCCTTTGTCATCCAAAGATGGGGATGTGCACTCATACATGCACCTCGTTCACAGTTATGTACATAGCTTTTTAGTTGTGTTTTACATTTGAATAGGTAAAATCCTATGATTGAAGAACCAATTGCATTGACACAACAAAGAAAAGTGATCCACTCCCTGCACTTAGGAAAAATCTTAGGTACATTTCTGGTCCCTCTCTTAGCAATTACTCGCATATTACAATTCCTTCCTTCCTGTAAGCATGTTTCATCATAGTTCCATATATGGTCTGGGGCATAAGAGTGTTTCTTATATGCAGCAAGAAGAATGTTATCGAACTTGGACACAATTGTCGGGCATAGATTTAAAGCCCTATCTTTGTCAAGGCCTCAGCTGTATGTAGCACAAGGTTTGGATGCCTTTCTTTAAACCGAATCCACTATGATTTACTAGGAAACCCATCTTTGAAGGGGTTTGGCCTCCCCTAACAGATTTGAGCTACGATGGATTTAAGTTGTATAAGCTCTAACCCATGTCCCAATTGGGCTATCTCCTTACACCACTCAACCACCTCGTCCTCCTCCTCTTTATTCATAACTGTAACAATCCCTCTACACTTTGTATTAGTTAACCCTTTTATCCAATAATGTATGTTAGAGGCAGCAATACCATGTTGTTTTGCAGAAGCATGGATTGAATATACCTTAAACTTGGTGTCATCAATTGCAACTAGCATGTCTTGCTTTGTCCAGTGTATGATGGCACTCATTTTCTTTGTTGAACTTGTTGTTCAAATTTCTAAGTCTGACACATCAAAAATCCCTATTGCATTATCTGGTTTATTATCTCCTACTTGTTCTCTCCATTGACAAGTTATTTATAAATATAAATACAGAAATAAACACAAATATGTCTCAACACATATACAGATCAACAACTAAAATAACTCAGAGAATCACACAAGGGACACTGTTATATTTGTACAATCGTCCCCGGAAAAACCCAATGCGGGAAAACTGGTGCAACAGATATGAGGTGTTTATTATTATGTAGTTTTTGAATACAACTAGGGTGCCAGAAATGGCTCACCCTTCAGAGAATTTCCTTGGCATGAGAACCTCTCATCGGAGACAAATATTCCAGTTGATCGACAATCGGATGATTGATCCCACAACAAACTCGACAGTTCCTTAGCTGGACAGCGAAATCTAATCCAAGCTTCTCTCTAGAACTGCGTCACCCTCCAGGGACTCTGTCACCCTTTTTCTGCTCTGCGTCTGCCTCTCAACTCCCAGCCTGCCCCACGAAAAATCCCTCAACGTTGCTTCTTCAACCCAGTGTTAGCTCTGCTAGCCTTTGTGTAGCCTCTACTACCTCTACATCATCTTCTTGGCCTTTTGCGTCAGCCTCTTGGCCCTCTACATCTTTTGCGCTGGCCTACTTAGCCTCTGCATCAATCCTGGCTACCTCTATGTCAGCCTTCCAAGGCTCTACGATGTCTCTTCGATACTTTCTCTGCCTCTCTGTTATGTATTTTTGGCCTTCTACTGAACTGCCCATCGCTGCAATAGATCATTAACTCGATTTCTTAGCAAATCCTACCCCAAGAAATTGAATTCTTGATCAACTTGGTGATTCTCCAACTAACCCTCAAGCCTCCTCTTATACTTTTCCTGTTGACGATTAAATGGTCAAGATTAAGTCCCTAATAAAAAACTAAGATTAGATTTGGGTTGATCCTCATTATTTAGAACTTTCTCACCCATATTATATTAATACACATTAATATTTTAGTTTTCCTAAGTTTAGACTTAGGGTCACATTAAAAATATTAATTATTTTAATATCTCTCTATCCGGGTGGAATTTCCCCAAACGATTTCTAGGTCTTGGAGATCTCACGTGCCTTAGACTTTCCACAAATTTTCATGGCTATAGAACATCCTATGTTACCAAAAATCAACACTCCCTCTTAGCGAGGAATGTGCTCTTGCAATGCTTCATTGTAGAAACATCATCTCAATCTTTCGCATTAGTACCTGTGCTGATGCTTGGCCTGCTGCCTCACATTCTTTGCACTACTTCTTCGAGTATTGTTTCCCATGACATTGCCACTTCCAATGCTACATCTATACTACAGCTCCCTCTCAATATGCTAACCATGCTACCCCTAGCACTGCCACTGTTAACTGCTACACTACAACTCTATTACTGAGAAGTAGGTAACTGACTTCCCCCAAATAGTGGCATCCCAATCAGTCTAGAAGCCTCGTGATCTTGAAGCTACCTCTACTTCTAATTCATGCTCCCTCTGCTACTGCAAAAACCTTTGTGCCTCTTTCACTGCTGCAACCTCTACTATGCTGCTACAGACTTCTGCACTCTAGCCTTGCCTTGTAGCTCCCCCACACTTTGCACCATCCGACATCTGTCATCATGCTACTATCATTAAGGACTCCCATATTTAGATGTGATCCAATAGTTTGGGCACCTCAAAGATCCTACCCCTAATATTTAGTCCTTCTTACTACAACTCAATATCACCCCACCTCTTCTCTAGAGGTGCATGAGCACCAATGGCATAATCATCATCAGTCTTGACCTCTTTTTACACCTTAGCTAGAGTTGCCTTTGAATCAGAAGTCTCTCCCTTGTTTTTCTTCCTGGGACACTAGGATGCATAATGTCCGAGCTTCCCACAATGGAAGCACTTAACCTTGGAGATGTCCTTCTTCTTCCTCTTTCATTGTTGTCCTGCAGATGCTATTGCCGCACCCTCCTCTTCTTCTTTCTTGATTTGACCTCCCTTGCCACTACTCCCGCCTTGGTCATCCTCCTTATCTCTTCCTGGTGAAGAGTTGCCCACATCTCCTCCCAACTAGGAAGAGTTGCCCTACACAAAATACTTTGGAAAAATGCCTCCCACTCCTCGAAGACTGCATTCAAGGCAGTCCTGACCATAAATTATGGATCCAGTTTAGACCCCACGAAAGTAAGATGGTCGCGAATTTCTTGCAACCTAAGAAGGAATGGATCTATCTACTCTCCCTTTTGCAATTGATTCTCCAATAGCATCTTCCACTCCATGGAAGAGCCTTGGTATAAGGTGGTCAGGGTGTCCCACATCTCCTTTGATGTGTTATTTTTAGTAATATGTGGTATGACATGATCTTTTACCCCATCTAGGATCATGCACTTCGCCCTCACCATTGCATCTTCATAATTCTCATTCTTAGTTGGGTCAGTTGGGATAGCCATGGTTTTCAAGGCATAGTCCTTGATGTGATGTCGATCTAGGACTGCCAAGATCCTAGCCTTCCAAATGACAAAGTTGGAAGCCCCATCCATCCTGTCCTGATCCCTTAGTCTATTCACTACCATTTCATCTCCTCTTCTGGACTCCCTCTGAGTCTTGATTTCAATTTTGGAAATCCTCTAGCCAACTGTCGAACTACTCCTCTCCAATCCTTCTTGCAACTACAACTCGAATCTGGATTCTTTAGCTAGAAATCCATAGAGGTAGTGACTCCCTCTAACTTTGGTCCCACCTCCTTAGAAACTATTCTTCTTCAACAGAAATAGTGTCCCATTAGCTCCTCAAATCACAATCTTCCCATAGCTCTCAAAGCCCCAACAACTGAATACATTGAGACTTTCAGGGTCTGCGCAATCCCAGAAAAGATTGAATATGCTTCTTTTGGCCACAACATTGATCCTTCTTAGCTGAGAAAGATGATCAGGCACTACATAGGTATATTATTCCCCTCTTTTCCTCTATGATAGCCCTTCTCCTGGCTCAAAACGAGGACACAAGCTCTGCGTAACTTCTTCTCTTGTTGCTTATGCTCTAGAGTAGTGATGTCTCTCGGGACAACTACTACTACTGCAAATTTCAGATTTCTGCTGATGCCTTCAGTCCTCCTATGATTTGCAGTGCTTTGATACCATGTTGAAATTTCTAAGTTTGACACATCATAAATCCCTACTGCATTATCTGGTTTATTATCTCCTACTTTTTCTCTCCATTAACAAGTTATTTATAAATATAAATACCAAAATAAACACAAATGAAACCTGACACATATACATATCAACAACTGAAATAACTAAGACAATCACACAAGGGTCACCATTATTTTTGGACAATCGTCCCCAGAAAAACCCAATGCGAGAAAACCAATGCAATAGATATGAGGGTTTTATTATTATGCAATTTCTGAATACAACCAAGGTGCCAAAAATGGCTCACCCTTTAGAGAATTTCCTTAGCAGAATTACCTCTCCTCAGAGACATATATTTTGCCTGATCAGCAACTGGATGACTAATCCCAGAGCGACTTCGACAGTTCCTTAGTTGGACAACGAAAGCTAATCCAAGCTTCTCTATGGAACTGTGTCACTCTCCAGGGGCTGCAGCACCCTTTTTATGCTCTGCATCTGCCTCTCAACTCCCATTCTTCCACACAAAAAATCACTCAGTGCTTCCTCTTCACCCCAGCGTCATCTTTGCTAGCCTCTACTTCCTCTGTGTCAACCTCTTGGCCTTCTGCATCAGCCTATTGTCCCTCTACATTTTCTGTGATAGCCCTCTTAGCCTTTGCATCATTCCTGGCTACCTTTGCATCAGCCTTCCAAGGCTCTATGTTGTCTCTCTGGCACTTTCTCTACCTCTCTGATATGTATTCTCAGCCTTCTCCCAAACTACCCCTCCCTGCAACAAATCAGTAACTCGGTTTCTCAGCAAACCCTGCACCGGAAAATCGAATTCTTGATTAACTGGGTGTATTTCCAACTGACCCTCAAGCCTCCTCTTATATTTTTCTTGTTAACGATTCAACAGCTGAGATTAAGTCCCTAATCAATGACTATTATTAGATTTGTCTTGATCCTCATTATTTAGAACTTTCTCACCCATATTATATTAATACACATTAATATTTTAATTTTCCTAAGTTTAGACTTCGGTCACATTAAAAATATTAATTATTTTAATATCTCTCCATCTGGGTGGAATTTCCCCAAACGATTTCTGGGTCTTGGAGATCTCATGTGCCTTAGACTCTCCACCAATTTTCATGGCGAGAGCACATACGATGCTACTAAAACTCAACACTTGCACCTTGCACTATGGTTGAAGGTGGCTCTATGGTTGATGGTGGGATAGCATGATCTACCACCATAGTGTCCTTTTCAACAACATTACTGAATGCACTGGGAGCATTTACATCACTCCCCCATCCTCATATGATGAACTAGATCGTAGTTGGGCCCCCCTCAACCCTCAATTCATCTTGTTCCTTGTACGATCCGCAATAGAAACTTTTCACATGGCTACAACAACCTGCAAAGTTACCATGAAATTCTGATTTAAAAAAATTGTATTAGAAAACAAGGCAATTCATTAGCCTTTTCAATCAAGAGCAACAAAAATGAGTGCTTTATCTATATATTGTAACTTCAATCTTACATTTCCTTAACATGAGCCTTACAGGTGACTAAATACATCTCGAATCCAAGACTCATAATTGGAAGGCTTTTCACACATAAAATTTCATATTACAAGAGGCTTGGAATAATTAAATTCACACAAAAAACAAGAAATCTAGAAAGAAACAGTGAGGATTCACACATAAAATTTCTCTCTAGATTTCTCTTGCATGGTTGTGCACTTTATTTGATTGATTTGTCTAGGTTGTGAGGATCTTCTAATGTATGTTGCATGTTATTGCTGATTGGAGTGTATTTTTTCAATCACTTGTAAGCTTACTTCTGCTCAACAATGACCTATTGCAGACTGTAAAAAAATATCAAGTCTGAAGCATTACTATTATAGTAGTTTGATATTGAATTGCAGGGGTTGGGTTTGAGGTTATAGGGGAATTGACCCTTTCTTGCATTTTAACTTCTTTATTGATTCTCAGATGAATTTTTTTGTTTATCCAAACATTTAATCAATATCTTATTCTGCTTGCAATCAATGTTAATAGTTGACTTTCCTTTTCAGCCTTAAACCATGACTTTGGTTTTCTTTCGTCCTTTTTCTTTTTGTAACAACTTTGCCATAACAGATTTTCTTCAACCCAATTATTTTTTTGTGTCCTAAAATCATTGTTCTTGGCATTCATTTTATCTTTTTCAATATTTTTATTTTGGAATTGAAATTAGTTACTAAACTGGGTTTATTTGATTCACCTATCTAGGTTGTGAGGATCTTCTAAGGCCTGTTGCATGTTATTGACGATTGGAGTGTATTTTTTCAATCATTTATAAGCTTACTTCTCCTCAATAGTGACATATTGTAGACTGTCGAAAAATATCAGGTCTGAAGCATTGCTATTATAGTATTTTGATATTAAATTGCAGGGGTCGGATTTGCGGTTACATTGACATTGAAATTGGTTACTAAACTCAGTTGTTGGGAAGCTTGGGGTTTCTAACTAGTAATAGCATTCTGAGTGTTCTTGGTGATCTGAAATTGAAAAAGGTATTATAGACTATGTGTGAAGTTGCCTATGTTACTTAATGCAATGGATCGATAAAATTGCAAATAACATATGTTATCACTCAGGTTGTCCCTAAGCTCCTGAAGGGATACGGCCGAGGTAACCACAAACCAATCTTTGGATTGCAGGTTCCAGCCCACCTGCAATTAGAGAGGGCTCTCTCTTAATGATTTAAATTTGTTGATGATGATTTTAGGCTAGTTGTTGGGTTCAGGGGTTTTGATTTTTTGTTTGGATGGAAGATGCATGTATGGAAGATAATTCCAAACAGAGAGGCAAGGTAAAGTGTGATAAGTTTCAAACCATTGGGCATGGATTCATGGATTAAGGCTTGTTGTTGCGTTTTCTTGGTCACAAGAGGATTATGGAGCGGGATAGCCACACATGAGACAATTATCAACTTGCTGAGAGGATGGAATGATGGTCAGGGATGAAAGGCAATTAAGAATCTTTCATCGAAACTAACAGGGAGGAGAAGTGAATGAATGGGTGTCTAGGAGCAGTCAAGAATTCCTAAACTATCATTCATAAGTGAAAGAAATAGGGTAAACAAGATCATTCAAGTATGCATGTTCATAACTATTCCTGATGAAAACATGAAAAAATTGCAGAAATTGAGCCTAAGGTGCAGCGAAGCAAATCCTAAACTATTCTTCTTTTTTGCAATTTAGATGGCGGATTGATGATAAAACAAACATGAAAAAAACTAACAAAGTTAAGAAACACTTATTGAACCATGTAGAAGCACAGGAATTCCACAGTCATTCCTCGGCCAATTAAACACAGTAGACAGTCTCAGAATCCATGCTTTCAGTAGTCTTTGATTATAGAAAGTATCACAGTTACAGTGCGAGTCTCTGCTTGAGGAAAATATCGGAATACCAAAGATCAAGCAACTAACCAACCAACCCCTACTCCATTTTTCAGGGTGGTATATATAAGCAAAATATCTAAAGTTATTTATTACAACCGACCTAAACAGGTCTGCAGGAAAAAGCTTTTTAAAAACCTAATTGTTGTTGGAATTAAATGCAAGTAAGTCCTTTGGGCTGCGCCAGAGGTAGCTGGATCAAGTTGAGTTGATGGGGTGTCCTGTGTGACTTGGTGCAGTGGTTCTGTCATAACTGTGCATTGAGTTCTGGTCCACTGATCTCCTGTGAGTTTAATGTGCAGTCATTTGCGCTGGTGAGCTTTCAATGCGTCCTCAACTGCTTCTTGACTTTTCAGAGCCTTTTTTTTAATGTTGGATTTGCCTCGAGCCCTGAGAAAATCTCCTCTGATACACTTTGTCGCTACATTGATAATATCCGTCGCTTCCTGATACTCTTCGACATGCTTTTTATCTGTATATTTGATCTGATACTCTTTAATCTCTGTTCCTGGTCTCTCTCTGTCTTTAGATACGCTTAAATTGGCAAAATTGGGCTTTTTCGGGCCTTTTCAGTGCAAAAAGGGCCGAGGAATCAAAAGATTCCCTAAAGATTCCCCAATATGGCTCATTTCCTGTAGCGATGCGCGATTAGCGCTTTGCGCATCGAAAACTGCCTCTGTTATTCATTCCGGAGCTCCGAAGCTTGACTTTCGCGCTTGCGCATTTTTTTCGTTTTTTGGCTGCTGACATTAGCATGACATCAGCGGTACAGCGGATGACATCAGCAGTGGGGTCCCTTGGTACGGATATGACGTAAGCAAGGTGACGTGGTAGTACGGCGGGGTGACATGGCAGTGACACGTGGCAGGTTGACGTGGGTCGAGCGCAGGCGGTGAGGGGTGAGGTGGAGGCGACATGGCGGGGTGACGCGACGTTCCTATAACTTGAGTGGAAGGGCGGTTTTGTAGTTCATCGGACCGCCTTTGGTATAGAGGCGGTTTCTGTCAGGGGCAGCCCAATGCAATGGGAAGCTGCCACCTGTCCCAATGTACAGCGGTAAAACCGTCGGACATCGGGTGGTAATGTGCCAATACATAAGGGCGCTCGATATGAACAAGGGCCATCAGATCTGGGGGAGACGATCCGACGGTGGACGGGAGGTGAAGGTGTGCGGGACTTAATAAAAGAGCACGCGAGTTAAAGTTTAATTTTTCCACGGCGCGGGTGGGTTTAGACTTTAGGAAACAGGTTAATGGGTTTCAGCGCTTGGTGATTTATTAAACAAACATTAATAAATTCCAAAGAAAATGCGCGGGGGGGGGTTTTGCATTTGGTGAGGGTTTCTTTGTGTTGTGGAAGGAGTCCAAACACTAGGGAAGGGGAATTCATGAAAAAAGAGGGTTCTTACTAAAGTCCAGGTGACTTAGTAATTCCCAGAGAAATACTTATGGTTATATTTCAACCAGGGGGAGGGGATATTTACATAAGGGGATTATTTACATAGTTTTAGTAGGGGATGGGGAAAATGTAGGGAGTTAAATAATAATGTCAGTAGTTAATATGGAAATGACAAGAGGAGTGCTAAGTTTCAGAGATCTTAGGCTTCAAAGGGGAGATAGAGCTTTGTAGAGAAAGTATGGACCCTCCTTGAGTGACGCAGATCTTCACCAAGGCTAATGACATGGAAAATGATGAAACTAAGAGATATCAAGCAAATCTTGACCTCTTTTTGGGAAATTAGTCAATGATTTAGGGAAGAGGAAGAAAGGGAAGTTATTTAGGCCTGATTTGAGCTCCTCCACATGAAACTGCCTGATGACTGTGATCTGAGTAGAGATGATAATTTGAAAACATAGGATTGATCAGAAATCAAGATTATGCAACCTCACAGCTACTTACCCAACCTACTTACCTAAAATTTTTTCTTCTTTTGGTTTGGGTGCACTTAGACTTGCATACCCAACATTTCAACTTTTTCTTTTATGCCTTCCTATCTACAAACTACCCTTATTTCTTCCAAGGGCCCAGGTTAAGTAGTTGGGCTCCTTTGATTCTCTACCTATCTAAAATCTGCTAAGATTAAGATGTTTGGACAGATTGTTCATTCTTTATATTCTAAAATAGGAAATTAAAATCTAGGGAGACCAAGATTAGGCTGTTTGGACCTCCCTTTAGCTGAAAATTTCTACAAAACTGGAATGACTCTTCAAAATTGGAATGCAGTAGATGAACTTTGAGTAGCATTCTTTCATGGCCTCTTTCTTTGGTGACTGTTTAGCAAATATGGAGCATTGCAACATGCAATGTATGACATATTTGGCCTGTAAAAATGTCAATCATGAAATATGAGTAACCTGCTGCAGCAGGAGGCTAACAGTGGCTCCACTTGGGGATGGATTCCCCTTGTGAGAAGCCAAGAACAACAGGTTAGATTGCCTTGATTATTCTGTTATTGTTGTGATTTGAAACTTCTTAGTGCTAACTGTTGGATTGATTTGAACTTTTGGATTGCTAACAACACTTTCCCTTAACTGATTTGCTGGTAAATTGTAAAGCACTACCTGCTTTCTTCTGCGTGCTTCAGCATTTGGACTGTTACAAAATAAAATCAAAGTGATGATATATACAAACATTCTATGTACAGAAAATAACACTGCCCGTTCTTTTCAATCAAAAAGGATCATTGCAGTGATTTAGCATTCAACCATTGACAGGGCCTTCTTCAGCTGTGCTGCCATCTAGAGATTTGAGAAAATATGTGTTATTTCCTTGCACAACGCTGATAATGTATGGAACTTTCCACAGAAAATCGAATTTTGAATGCTTGCCCTTGTCCTCTCTTCGTGAATCCCATCTTCGAACTTTGTTGCCAACCCAGAAATCGTCTGCTTTAGCTTTCTTGTCAAACATCCTTTTGAGTTTTTCTTGCAGCATTTGAGCTCTATCATAGACTTGCTCTCTGGTTTGCTGAGGATGAATGGTTTGATTAACTCTTCTCTGCATGTCATTTGGTTCAGTCTGAATTTCCTGCAATAGTTTAATAGTAGGAATGCCCAAAGATGAAGGAAATGTGGCTTCCATGCCATATACTAGCTCATAAGGGCTCATCCCAATGGATTTCTTGGTTGAAAGCATGTCTGCCCACAGAGAATTTGTGAGTTTCCCGTGCCAGTTCTTTTTGTTTTCCTCTAACAGTTTCTTTATGATATTGATGAGGCTTTTGTTGGATGATTCTGCCAAGCCATTACCTTGAGGGTAGTAAGATGTGGAGTGGCCCAAGGTAATGTGGTATTTATGGTAGAAGTTGATAATATTTTTGGATTTGAAGGCAGCAACATTGTCAGTGATGATTTTCTCAGGGCAGCCAAATCTGGAAAGGATATTGCTCTCAAGGAATTGGATAATGGTGGAGTCGTTGGCTTGTCTACATGGAATGACTTCAATCCACTTAGTGAAATAATCAGTGGTTGTCAGAATCCACTTGTGCTGGCTTGAGGAAGAGGGATGAATTTCTCCAATGAAGTCGAGACCCCATTGTTGAAAAGGATTTTCGGTTGAAATGGG
>APFE030215237.1:142727-158078 GCA_000404065.3 Pinus taeda
GGGGGTTTGCATTAGGAAAGGGGTCCTTTGTGTTTTGGAAGGGGTCCAAACACCTGGGAATGGAAATTCATGCAAAAAAGAGGGTTCTTACTAAAGTCCAGATGACTTAGTAATTCCTAGAGAAGCACTTATGGTTATATTTCAACCAGGGGGCAGGGACATTTACATAAGGGGATTATTTACATAGTTTTAGTAGGGGGATGGGGAAAATATAGGGAGTTAAATAATAATTTCAGTAGTTAATATGGAAATGACAAGAAAGCGCTAAGTTTCAGAGATCTTATGCTTCAAAGGGGAGATAGAGCTTTGTAGAGAAAATATGGACCCTCCTTGAGTGAAGCAGATCTTCACCAAGGCTAATGACATGGAAAATGATGAAACTAAGAGATATCAAGCAGATCTTGACCTCTTTTGGGGAAATTAGTCAATGATTTATGGAAGAGGAAGAAAGGGAAGTTAGTTATGCCTGATTTGAGCTCCTCCACATGAAACTGCTTGATGACTATGACCTGAGTAGAGATGATACTTTGAAAACATAAGATTAATCAGAAAACAAGATTCTGCAACCTCAAAACTATTTACCCAACCTACTTACCTAACATTTTTTCTTCTTTTGGTTGGGTGCACTTAGACTTGCAGACCCAGCATTTCAACTTTTTTTCTTTTTATGCCTTCCTATCTACATCTACACTTATTTCTTCCAAGGGCCCAGATTAAGCAGTTGGGCTCCTTTGATTCTCTACCTATCTAAGAATTTGCCAAGATTAAGCTGTTTGGACAGATTTTCATTCTCTATATTCTAAAATAGGAAATTGAAACCTAGGGAGACCAAGATTAGGCTGTTTGGACCTCCCTTTAGCTGAAAATTCTACAAAACTAAAATGACTCTTCAAAATTGGAATGCAGTAGATGAACTTTGAGTAGCATTCTTTCATGGCATTTTTCTTTGGTGGTTGTTTAGCAAATATGGAGCATTGCAGCATGCAAAGTATGACATATTTTGCCTATAAAAATGTCAATCATGAAATATGAGTAACCTGCTGCAACAGGAGGCTAACAACATAAACACTTAAACAATTATAAAAACACAATCAAACACATCAACACAGCTAAAATTGATAAAGAGTTCACCAGAATTCCTGGCTAAGTCTCCTGGTCCTTTAGCTTCCAGTGTTGACCTCTTTATTATGTTCTTCAAATAGTTGTTATAGGTGTGAGCTCAAAAACAGAGTCTCAACCTATTAAATGGATCTCGCTATTGTGTTCAACTCGAATCTTTGAGTTGAAACGAGTATACACTCAATCGTACTTGGTCACCCTAACCTCCAGACCCCCTGGAACGGTTCACAATGCACTTCTGTCAACTTTTCTATGTTATGGTGTTTATATAACATGTACAGTTACAAATTGCAATAAACGTGGAACAATACGTTTATAATAGAAACAAACTATAAATGAAAGGACCTGCGGGTGTGGGGTGGACCCTTACTGGCCAACCTTTCCTCGACGCTGATCTCAAGAATAGACCATCTAATAGCTATCACGACCCACTCATCAACTAATTTGGATATTCCACACCGTTGATCTGTTCTGTGGGATCCGACGGCTGTCGCGCGGTCTCACGCTCCAACTAGCACATTTACTGATTCTCCAAAGGCATGCAAGAAAGTGGTTTTCGAGAGGCTACATGTCTAGCTCTAAGTGGAATCACATGCTCTTGGTCGAAAACCAATTCCTGTCTTGAAGGCGTGCGATAAACTATTTACCGCTCTCTTGTTGGAACTCAAAGAGTTTAGCTTCTTTTTCATAACTTTATCGTGTCTGTTTTCTAGGATAACATGCTTGCATGTTTCTATACGATATGCGTCGATCTCCTTTGATTGGACGATCTCCGCTCTTGATCGCTGATCCCCATTGCCTGTGGCATGAACTAATCACAGACTGCCACATCATCTTCTACGCTGACATCATCAAGAACCTGTGACTCTTTCCTGGGTTTCCACCTGTTCTGCTGACATAGGCATTGACTTTTTGGACTAAATCTTTAATTGGCTCTATTTTCCTTATTCAAACTTTGATTTGCATGTTGTTTACACCGTTGGCTTCGTATTCACGAGCACTTCAACATTATTCCATTTTCACCTGTATTTGAAGACTTTTGATCTAGAGGCTATACTGAATCCATTTTGGATCACTCCTCCCCACTAGAAGCTTTTGGTCCACGAAATTTTATTTTAGTTATCGAATAAGTGAGGATAAACTTCCTTCACTTTTCCAATCTCTATCCAACGTGCTTTACTTGGATTTGTACCTTTGAGTCCAACTCAAAGATCGCGAAGTTCTTATCCTCCTGTTAAGAATTGTGTCCTTATGTAACTCATTGAGATACTCAGGCAACAGATCCTCAATGGAAGGTAGCTGACCTTGCTCTTCGGGATCTTCAACCAATGAAGGTTCATACAACCTCAAGTTTTCAAAATTAGTAACTGAATAGATTTCCATATTAGTTGTTAGATCTAGGCAGAAAGCATTTTGACCAATTTTATCAAGTATTTTGAAAGAACCATATATAATTGGTTTCAACTTTTTACCTTCCCCTTGCAGTCTTTCTTTGTTGATGTACAACCAAACTTTATCACTAACTTGAAAACTATGCTCAACTCGATGCTTGTCATGTCACGCCTTATACTTTGCTTAACTTCTGTCCAATTGTTCTTGTACTGCCTGGAGAATTTCCTGGATTTGTTCAATGAACTTGGTTTCTTTGTCCACATCATTGTGGCCATCAATGACTATGCTTTTACCAAAGACAAAATCCAAGGGATACTTTGGTATAAAACCAAAACAAGTCTTAAAAGGAGATCTTTGAGTAGAAGAATGTTTTGTATGGTTGTAAGCATGTTACACATAACACAAATGCTCATCCCAAAGTTTGGGATGCTTGCTTCAATATCCTCGAAGCAACTGTATCACTGTCTTGTTGACCACTTCTGTCTAACCATCCGTTTTTGGATGAAATGTCGTGCTCTTCTTTAACCTTGTGTCCATTAACTCCCATAGAGTTGACCAAAATTTCCCAACAAATCGAGAATCTCAATCACATATAATAGAAGTGGGTAACCCAAAATGAACCCGTACATTTTGAAAGAACAACTTTGCAGTTTTTTCAGTTGTGACCTGTTTATTACATGGTATCAAAATACACATCTTACTGAACCTATCCATAACTACATACAAATAATCATGACCCTTTCTAGAATTTGACAATCCCCCAACAAAATCCATGGAAACACTTTCCCAAGGACGTGAAGGAATTGGAAGTGGAGTATACAAGCCTAATTTTCTATTACTTGGCTTGCTTGTAGCACACATAGTACATCCTTTGTCATATCTAGAAATCGTCTCATTTATTCATGGCCAATAACAGAACCTTTGTAATTGTGCAACTGTTTTACTTACTCCAAAATGACCTGATATGAGAGAAGTATGTGCTTCTCGAATAATGTTAACTCTTTTAGTTTGTGGAATGCATAACTTTCCCAAATGATATAAGAGTTTGTCCTTTATATAATAATCCAATTATTCTACTTGCTTTCCATGACTTAAGGTTGCATATACATCCTTAAAATTTGTGTCTTGAGCATATTGTTCAATGTAAATTTCATGAATTACTGAATTATGCTTAAGTATTGTGGATGCATTTATAATTGGTCCTGATAACATGTATGCAACCTTATTCTGTATGCCCTTCTTATATCTGATAACGAGATGAAATTGTTGTAGAAAACCCATCCACCTGGAATGTATTGATTGTTGCAATATAGTTTGTGAGTGTAAATATTGAAGTGGTCGATGATCTATGTGTATGATTGTTTCTTTACCCATTATGTAATGTTTCCACTTTTTAACACTCTGAAATAATGCATACAATTCTTTATCATATGTAGGATAGTTAACTATTGTTGATGTAAATGTCTCAGAATCAAATCATATAGGCTTTTTGTGTTGCATCAACACTACCCCCATGGCATATTCACTTGCATCTGCCTAGATCTCAAATGGATGTTGAAGATCTGGCAGTGCTAGTACCGACGTTGTATTGATCCTTTCTTTCAATGTGTCGAAGGCTTTCTGTTGTTTGCCCCCCCACTGAAACACCTATTTCACACTTGTCAAAGCATGTAAAGGAGCTGCAATCAATGAAAAGTTAGCTATAAACTTCCTCCAATATTGTGCTACCCTTAAGAAAATTCTAACTTCTGTAGTAGTATTGGGTTTAGGACAGTGTACTATGACTTCGACCTTAGAGGGATCTATCTTCAATTCACCACCCCCTACAATATAACCCAAATAATTCAAAGATGTTCTGCCAAATTCACATTTTGACAGTTTCACATAGAGATTTTCTCTTTTTAAAACATCTAAAATCTTCTTTAGATGCTTTACATGTTCATCCCATGTCCTACTAAAAACAAGAATATCATCTAAATAGACTGTTACAAAATCATCAATAAATGGTCTAAATACATCATTCATGACTCACATAAACATAGCAGGAGCATTAGTTAAGCCAAAAAGAATAACCAACCATTCATAGAGTCCTTGCTTCATCTTGAAAGCAATTTTCCATACATCTTGTTCTGCAACTCTGATCTGATGGTAGCTACTTCGCATGTCTAATTTAGAGAAGTAAGATGCATCTTTTAACTGGTCTAATAAATCATCAATACGAGGAAGAGGATAACGATTCTTTATTGTGATTTTATTTAGTGTTCTAAAATCAATGCACATTCTCCACGAACTGTCTTTCTTTCACACCAACACAATAGGTGATCTACTTGGTGATGTGCTTGGTCGAATAAACCCTTTATTGAGCAACTCATGTACCTTCTTCTTTATCTCTACATTCTCGAGAGCTGATAACCTGTACATTCCAATGTTAGGTAGTGGAGCATCTTGCTGCAAATAAATTTCATGTGCTATCTCTCGCTTGGGTGGAAGCCCTTTAGGCTCTTGAAACAAAATATCATAATCAGAAACAACTTTAACTAGATATGCTTTCTGTTTAGGATTACAGCCTTGGAATGCATCGGATTTATCAAGATCCTTTGCTTTTACAATCATTAGTAAAAATTGCTTACTTGAATTTACAATTCTTTTCATCCATCGTGAATTTATGAGAGTGAAGTTATCTTTGAGTTTATGAGCCCTTACAATATATTCAATTCCATCCTTGTTATAGACATATTTGGGCACTTCAACCCCAATCTTATATGTCGATAAACTAGGGCCTTTTAACCCCTAAAAGTGTTGTTTCATACCCTAAAGGATCATGGTCAACTGATTACATCATTCCCCAAAAGTTCTACCTGAAAAACCATCCAGAACTGGACAAAACAGGACCATACTGACTGCTCCACTGTCAGGATGTGATGCATACTAACTCCTATACTAGCCAGGTGTGATGCATACTAATGAGGCCTTTTGCAAGGTGCAATGGGCGAGGATGGACAAATGTCTAAGACAGTTTGCTAAGTGGATGTTCATGGAATCCTCTAGAAACTTCTCTTATGACACTTGCCTCTCTGAATTCGCCCAAGGATGAGTAAGATATCCAAGAAATCTCCAAGTGGAACAAAAAACAACAAGTGGAATGGCACTAATCAAAACCCCAGAGGTGACTCACACCCTTGCACACATCTATAAATGGATCCCTCATCTGAGAGATCTGGAGGCTGGAATTTTGTAATTTGAAAGGAAGTGTTGATAGTTTGAGGTTGAGAAAGAGCATTGTATTGTTGGTGTGATGTTGCTTTTCATTAGGTGAAGAGGGCTTTGATGCTAGGAGGATGATGTTGGATCAGACAGCTGGGTTGTAATTCTCCCTTCTATTTAATAAAGTTCTTTGAGTTTTCTTCCATACGACTGCGCAATTGTGAATGTTATTATTTGTGAATGCCACTGTATGTTCATTGTATTTCTAATTCTGCAATTCTTATGATATAATAGATCAATATGATTTGATGGTGTTTTGTTGTTGTGTTTCTATAGGTATTCTCTAAGCGGGATAAGTAGGAGAGGAGTTGCAAGCTATGTCAAGGGGGAGAGAGATCAAGCAAGGAGTCAAGCGAAAGATCCAGGTTGGTTCCTTTGCCTCTCTCTTATCTATCATACATAGAATAAATCCTAAATTTCTTTGATTATTTGTTTCTAGGATAGTTGCCAATCCTAGAGGGCTAGTCAATCGAAAAGACACTAGTTTTCCCGGAAACAAAATGGCGACTCCACTGGGGACCGAATAGATGTTTGTTTGTTATTGTTATTTGCTTTATAAACTATAGACGGAGCCTGAAGTTAGCCAGATAGCCTTTGAACTGCTCTTGCTCTGCAATTGCATACTAGATGAATGCTGCTTCAGTCAATCTCCGGTTTAGCTTATGAATTAAACAATTGACTTACAAGCATTCTAGATGCCCTTTAGGTAGCTCAGTAACCTCCCAATATCATTCCTCTATACTTTTCTCTTTACTATCCATCATAGCTCAGCTTAACTCACTGAAATCAGCGACAATTTTGAGCCCAAACCCACCTTAGTTGCGCTCCCTGGCCCATCTCACTGTCTATCATTGTCAACCAGTATGCATCGCACTTCCTGAGTGTAGCAGGTGTGATTCATACTTGTTTCTGTGAAGCCCAGGTGTGATGACTAACTGAGCCTATTTCCCTTCTTGAAATTTGGGGCTTTTGTCCTTGTTTTCAGTACTGTTTAGTTTGTTTTGTTGCTTATGAACAATACCTCATTACTGAAGCCTGCTTGCATTACATATATCAGTCTCCATTGATTATGATTAGTAAATGTTTTTATCTATTTGTCCATCATTTACAATCCTTTGTCAAAAAGTTTCCTAAATCGATCTGTCGTTTTGGTACAAAAAGTGTCGTCACTGTCGTTTTGTGTCAAAGAAGAGAAGTGTTGTAAAGTCTTCCTTCTCCGAATAGTCGATTGAAATTTTTGTCATGTACTTGATTTGATTTGTTGTTATTTGAAATGTCGAAAGCATTTTCTATTCGAAATTGAAAAGTGTCATTTAGTCTTCCTTTCTATTTTGAAAAAAGAAATTGTCGATATATCACTTTGAAAGAAATATTTCAGATATTTGTTATACTTAGTTTTCATTTTTGGCATTTTCACATTAGGGAGAACAGAAAACAAATACATGCATTTGCATTTGCATTTAGACTGTGCGCAAGAAATGATTTAGGAAAAGTGCATTTAGTTGTGTGCTCTTTGCTCTTTGTTTGAAAGAATCGCAATTTTCTTTCCCTAGTAGTTAGGATTTTCATTAATCAAAATAAACAAAGATTGTTTGTCATTGTAGATTGCATTTTTAGGAATTTCAAATTAACATCACGTAGTGAACCATTGAAATGCAAACTTTTAAACAAGATCAACTCTAAAATAAATCTTAATGAACCTAACAATGCTTTGGAAACTAATGCAACACATCTAAAGGTCTAGGCTAGAGACATGTTCTGACATCGTAAAAATCTAGTAACTATCGTTTTCATCGAAGGTTGGGTGATTCCTCCTCTTTGATACGACAAGTGCTAGCACGGACTTGTGATCCCTGTACCGTCGCATATATATTGGGAGACCACAATAGGCTTATATCCTTTATCCATAGGAAGCCGTGTCTGTCGCCCTATCGATCACAATTCACTGAACACAACATTCGGGAAGATTGACTACCGTACATAAGTCCTTGGTAATTTCTCTTTAATTTATCACCAAGGTGTATATTGCAGTTTTGCGATTGTTTTGGTAATCCCTCTGTCTAGATTTCTAGAGTAGTCACTTTCGTTCATTTTTCACTCCTTACAAGAAAAGGTCCATCCAAGCACTTATCACTTCAGGCTCATTAAAAATCAAAGGGAACTAGAGTCATCTTTAGCTTTTTCTCGAGTCTTAAAAATTGAAAAAGCAAAGTTGTGTCAAAGCGTCATTAAAATTTATTTAATTCGGAATAAGATTTTTCCCTTAATTTTGAGTTGATCAAGTAATCCACAATCGTGGAAGAAAGTCAATAAAAACCCCATCATTCATGGAGACTAGCGAGTCAACCGTCTTTGACTCTGGAAACGAAACCATTCCGGGCAAAACGGTCTCATTTAACTGAGTCTAATTCATATGATTTATTTGGAACTTTTGTTTCAACATCGTCAGAGACTACAATTACTCCAATAATTTATGGTACATCTGCCTTTAGAGAAGAAGTTCCGCAGTTACAAGAGGACATTAGAACTGATCCTAGTGTAACGGTAGACACTTCTATACCTGAAACAACTCCAGAGACTAAAGTTCACCCACCTGAACATCTAGAAGTTGAGTTCTAGAATTCATAAGGTGTCACCCCTCCGGTATCTGTCACTGCAGAAGCTATACCTTCTTCGGCTCTAGAAATATTTTACGGACCCGACGGTCTACCTCGTAGAGGATACTCCATCCAGTACCTCGTTACATTTTGGGACTGGGATTCATCTGTATCCTTCAACTCCTGAAGTTGGTTCTTTTAATCATCCTTCATCGTAAGTTCTTGTCGAATCGCTAGGAAATCTTTTGGATAGAATAAACATGTCTGAGCAACCATCAACATCTAGGACTATGTGATCTAATACAGCTACAACAGAACTTCTTGTTGCCATTCCTACAATGTTTGCTGGTATACCATCTGTCCCGGCTAGTTATCAATCACTCGCTGGAGTCCACTCAGGGTCTGTTTTGATGACATGGTCTGCTCCTATTTATTCATCCAGAATCCCATCTAGTATTTCTTATGTTGAAACTCAGAAAATTAATCTTGCATGCCAGTATCAATTTGGGCAGACCAGCCTTCAAAAATCGATATATCCTTTGAACACTGGACTGCCACCATATGGAGGGAAATATGCTTTCTCATTGTTCTCTCCTGGAGAAAAACCATATGAAAGTTCACAACAAAATTCAGGCCAGACTGGAATTACATCTAGCGGTTGGGTGCCAATATTGCCTCAACAACCAAGGGTGGTATATTCAATGCAACCGACCCAACCTGTGTTGAATATTCCCACTACACCTGCTATAGTGGTTGTGTCGCAAGTACAAGCACTGCCTGTTGTATGTCGACCTCAAGTCTCTCAGGTTGCAACACAACAACCTCTTGTCTCTACGGCTCAATCACAACCTCAAGTTAGTGCTTCTTTACCTGGAATGACTCAGGATCAAACGGGTATTATCACTCTACATCTTGGTCAATCTTCCAGTATTGGGCAACATAAAATGGTCCAACAACCATGGCTGGTACAATACCAACAACCGCAATTCTAGCAAACGTACCGAGGACCTTAGCAACAAGGCTTTGTAAGTAATGGACAACCGCATTTTCAAAATGGTTATCAACAACCACACTATATTGGTTATGTCCAACAACCTTATCAAAGTTATCAACATCAGATACATTATGCTAGTACGCAAAGACCCACTGCTCAGGCGATCCCATCTTATCCTGGGTATGCTTCACCTAACCTGAATTAGTAGTTTCCTTTCATAGCAACTCTGGAGTTACCAGATTTGAAATGGCTGACAAATGATCCAATTGCATACGCCCCTTGGTGGCCAGTGATTCCTCATAAAATTCCCTCCAATATTCCTAAATTCAATGGAAATCCGGGTGAAGATCCATTGACTTTTCATTTGTGATGCTCGTCCAAACCCTAAATGATGATTCGATTAGGCTTCGCCTTTTTCAGAGAATGCTCACTGCTCCAGCAGTGAAATGGTATATTGAATTGCCTAGAGCTTCCTTTGATAACTTCAGCGCCCTTGCCACTACCTTTCTAACCCATTTTCAATTACCCATAAGGTACGAAACAAGAAGAGAACTCCTTACCAACTTTAAACAGACCACGGCTACTCATATATTTGATCATATTCATGAGTGTCGACGTCGTCGTTGGATGGTAAAGACGTATGTTCCTGATCAACTTTTAGTTGAGCAGTTTATTAAGTCCTTATTACCATCTATAACTGAGGACGTGGCAAAAGGAGGAGTTGTCATTGAAGAGCAAGTCATTTCTCGTGCCCAATATTTAGACTTGATCTATACTCAGTCAAGCACACTACGACAAAATTCCTTACTCTCCTAGACCAGCATTTTTCGTTCCTCCCCCTCCTAAATCAAATAAGGACTCTCACACCGGTGATGGCGTGATCGGTACCTCAAGCACGCAAACCGCAAAGGCTCCATCTGGTAAAGCCCTTGCAATTTCTAGTCAAAAAGAAAATGACAAACCTCTTGCCTCGAAGATTAATGTTGTGTCATCGGATAAGGGCAAGAATCCAAAGCAACTAGGGGGCAAGAAGAAAGGGAAAAATAATAAGAAGCAGGAAAATTCAACTCCTGAAAATCTTCTGAAAACGCTACTGGGCAAAAGAAACCTCGTGTTCCATGTTACATATGTAACAAGGAGCATTGGATGAAAGATTGTCCACATCGAGCTGAGGTCGCAAAATTTTTAAGGACTTCAAGTACCTCAGCGATGTTGACTGATCCATTTCCAAACCCAGAAACTAATCTGGTTGTTATCGATCATGCTTCCACATCCCAAGTGCTTATGCTATCCATCTCAAAACAGCAAAATGATGCTTTGATATTGACAAGGAACAAAGATTACGGGAATCCACCATTGTCAAACAACAAGGCTACAAATCAACCTAGTAGTTTGATGACGACTTCGCCAAAAGTTGTTCCACCTGTTATTCCTTAATTAACTATAAAGCTGCCAAAGGGAGTCATACATAAATCGACGTTTAATCCTCGTGCTCGAGCTACACAAAATTATAATATAGTGGAGGACCTGACTCAATCGCCATCTGCTATGTCAACACTTGAAGTATTGCAGAATTGCCCCTCCCAAAAGTAGGCTTGTTATTAGCAATAGGCGGTATTGATCCAACAAATTCCAATCTTGTGGCCTTTAACCATAAAGGATACGCACCTTAGTTACTGGCCCAACTCACTTTCCTTATATAGGTAAAAGCCCTCAATAAAACGGTTCATTGAACAATCATTGATGAGGGGGAAACTACCTGTATTACGTCGATGAGTTTCTGGAAAACTCTAGGTTCACCAACCTTGTCACGATCATCGACAACATTAAAAGCATTCAATGGAAGAACATACACGCCGTATGGGATTTTAAGTAACTTTCAATTTGAACTGGGGAGCAAGATAGTAGAGATTGAAGTCGAGGTCATTGATGGAAACCTTGACTACAATATCTTACTAAGAAGGCCCTAGATTTATGCTATGGCCGCTGTTGTGTCTACATATTTTAGAAAGATTGCATTTCCCTTCCAAGGTGGAATTACAATTGTTGACTAGCTAGCCTTCTTTCCTAACAGTTCACAAGTTGCTGGAAGCATTCCATTGATCCATGGAAGTTCTCAATCACTTCAAAATGTCGAAGTAGGTCTCCTAAAATACCCTTCCTTAATGGTTATTTTTGCCCTCCCGCCTCCATCTGGTCTGGCGGAAGTGGCCACGGTGGAAACCTGTCATATGATCTCTTCTACATCGTCTAAGATTAAGAAGAACTCTGACCATTTTGATAGTGTGGATCACCGCGAGGTGTTGCCCCCAAGCCCCATAGAATCTTTGTAGCAATCAATTTTTTGGGCCCGGGCGACAAACCCGAATTAGCACTCAACGAGTGTTTGGATAGATAGGTCTCTAGAGTATGGTACCTCTTCCGATCCTTGGTCTCGTATACATTCTATAGACGAAGGAATCATTCATTCAAAGATGATAGGAGAGACGTCATGGGAAGATTACCACCATCATTCCCACCTTCAAGCTAACAATGAAGATTATTCAAGCGACCTTAATCATCCTTTAGTTTTTTATTTTCTATCAAATACTGTAAATAAAGTGGATTCCGAGTGAAATTTGTCCAATATTGAAGAAAATATCGCCATCAATATCTCGACCAAACCTAATGTTGTAAAGAATATTCATGTTGGCAAATCTTGTTCTCCATCAGAAATAGAAGTTTATTGCGCTCTCTTTCACAAATTCAGAGATGTCTTTGCATGGTCATATGAAGAAATGCCAGGCATTGACTCGAGAATCGTTGAACATGAAATCAAGATTTATCCAGATATCAAACCAGTACGACAACGACTTCGACCTTTTCACTCGAAGAAAGCCAACGCCATTAAGGTAGAAAAAAAATTTGCATGCTAGTTTCATTTACCCTGTTCCTCTAATTGATTAGGTATCGAATATTGTTCCTGTGATGAAAAAGCAAGGAACAATTAAAGTGTGCATCGATTATAGGGATGTAAATCAAGCATGTCCAAAGGACAACTACCCTACACCCTTCATCGACCAGATAATTAATGAATGTGCTGGATGCGAAATCTTTTCATTCATGGATGGATTTTCCGGGTACAACCAAATTAATATCTGCCCATAGGACCAGTCGAAGACTGCATTTATATGTCCGTGGGGCACATTCACGTACCATAAACTACCTTTTGGTTTGAAGAACGCAGGGGAAACTTTTCAGAGGGAAATGAACTATGCCTTCCATGACATCAAACACATCATTCAACCGTTTCTTGACGATCTACTAGCTCATTCACGAAAGAGGACTAATCATCCGCAGCATTTGAGAGCCATATTTCTACGTTGCCGACACTACAAGATACGACTTAATCCCCACAAGTGTGTGTTTTGTGTTGGTTCTGGTCGATTACTCGGCTTCGTAGTTTCTAAGGATAGAATTTGACTCGACCCATTTAAGGTTCAGGAAATCCTTAACATGCCTCCACCTTCAAGTTTGCTTCAGATTCATAAAACTCCAGGGGAAAGCTAACTTTCTGAGGAGGTTCATTCTATATTATGCTGAACTTGCTAAAGGTTATATGTGTCTGTTGAAAAAAGGAGTACTCTTCTACTGGGATCAGGTTGTACAAGCTTCCTTTGATGCTTTAAAGGGTTCCCTGATAAAAGCATCATTAATGTATGCTCCTGACTATAAAAAAGAACCTATATCTCGCCGCTGAAGATACAACCATCGCAATGGTTTTAGTGCAAGAAGATAATGGAATTGAACATCCTATATATATTTAAGTCACAATTAATGATACAGAAAGCAAGTACTCTTATGTTGAAAAGTTGGCTTTAGCATCCGTTCAAGGAGTACAGATATTTCGACACTATGTTCTCTTTCGCAAGACTACAATTGTGTCAGATTGCAACCCTATGACCTACATTCGGTCACGTCAATTACTAGGGGGCAAATATTCCAAATGGATAGCTATTTTGCAAGAGTTTGATCTGGAATTCACCAAATCCAAATCAAAGAAGTCTCTCGTCTTTGCGGAGTTACTTTGTGACCTTCCATCGTCATTCAACGATTTAACATCTAAAACTTCAATCGTGGATGAGACTTTGTTTCTGATATCATCAAGCGATTTGTGGTATAAAGATATACTGGTCTATCTCCAAACCCAAACTTTTAGGCCTAACACCTCTTGCTCTGAACAACGATGTACTCAATATCAAGCCAAAGATTACCTGATCATTGGCGATACGCTTTACCATTGTGGTATCGATACAGTTCTACGAAGGTGCCTCACGCATGAGGAGGCTAAAAAAGTCTTGAATGATTGTCATTCAGATGCTTGTGGGGGGCATCTATCTGGTTACACTACTGCACAAAAGATCTTACGAGCTGGTTACTTTTGGCCCACCATATTCAAAGATTGCATAACTGCAGTCAGAAGTTGACATGCATGTTAGATTTTTGATTGCAAAACCAGATTACCACCTGCACCACTGCATCCAAAAGTTGTTGTTGGGCCATTTGCCAAATGGGGCATTGATTTCATGACATGTAACCCCACCTCGACTGGGGGGCATGGGTATATTATAGTTGCAGTCGACTATTTTACAAATTGTCCGAGGCAATGCCTACATTAAACAACAGTAGTAAAATGTCTGCTCTTTTCTTTTTTAATCATGTAGTTTCTAGATTTGGTGTTCCACAGGCTATAGTCACAGATCATGGATCGCATTTTCGCAATCACATGATGGTTAAATTGACTACCAAATTAGGACTGTCCCATGATAGTTCTACTCCATATGATCCACAGGTTAACGAACAGGTTGACGCAATCAACAAAGTCCTTAAGCGCATGCTGCAGAGGATGATTGGAGTCCACAAACAGAATTGGCATTTAATCCTATACTTAGCTGTGTGGGCATATAGGACTTCGGTGAGAAATGCGACTAGAATTACACCCTTTCAGTTGGTGTATGGTCTGGAAACTATCTAACCAATTCAGTGCCAAATCTCATCCCTCAGACTCCCAATTGATCTACTTCTCGAAACTTCAGAAGAAGAGGCTCGTTTCTTGGAACTAATCCACCTAGATGAAACTTGTCGTGATGCCGCACTGGCTAACAAAGCACATAAGAAATGCGTCAAGGCACAATATGACAAAAATGTCAAGCCTCGCATCTTCTCAAAAGGTGACCTGGTCTTACTTTATGATCAGGACTCTGACAAATTGGGAGCAGGTAAGTTCCAACCATTATGGATGGGCCCCTACATTGTTAAATGAGTATTGACGAAAGGAGCCTACGAGCTGGTCGATTATGATGGGGATCCTCTGTCACAGCCCCGTAACAGGTTGTATCTTAAACATTACTATGCTTGCTTAAGTGTAGTGCGCTTATTGTATATATGCTCTTATTTCATTTTTATTTTTCTTTTTAGAGTCGTCATTTTGGTTAGGTAATCCACTTCGCTTTTGTTGTAGATGTCAGAATTTTTGGAACCATTTGTTGGGTATATCGACGGAGCTAGTTATAGTATGCAGAAACTGTCCTCTGCGGCCTGTGCCATTTTTGCTCCAAGTAGTGAGTTAGTGAGTTTTAGGGGGATATGTATTGGCCGATCGATGAACAACATCACTGAGTATAGCGTGTTGATTGAACTTCTCTCTGATGCCATTTCACATGGCATACACCGACTCGTTGTCAGGCTAGATTCACAGCTCGTCATTCTACAACTTACTGGCGTTTATTCCGTTCGGAACCCAACCATTTATCATATGTTCCTAAGAGTCAGGATTCTGGAAAGATAGTTTGATCCCATCCGATATCAACACATTTCCAGGAACTTAAACACATTGACTGATTCATTAACAAACTATGTGTTAGATAAACATTTGCAGCATTTGTAAAGGAAGCATTTTACATTAACATTTGCATCAAGATTGCATAACTTAACCAAAATAAAACT
>APFE030215237.1:158098-215309 GCA_000404065.3 Pinus taeda
ATATATATATATATATATATAACTATTTATAGTTTTTACAAAATGTTTTGTGTCCAAGACAAAATCGGTCACATGACCAAGAAACTCAAAAAATGAATGCAGGGAGGCATCCTAGACTAATGATGTTGGTGATAACATGTCACCACATGTGCAATCATGCGCAGAAGCCTAGTCTATCGACTCGGCACACCATTAGTATAGCGTTATAACCTCAAAGGTAACTCATCGGTCCTAACATCCTGAATACCAAGAGTGAGGCCCTCGATCTAATCCTGTAGCACTGCCAGGGTCTCCGATATGTCCGGATCCTGCAGGATGACCCTCCCTACTTCCTCTCCTGTTGGAGCATCATTTGACGCCCGCGGGCCCGCTACTAGTCGCACTGGTCCAATATTTGCACACACATATAAGTTTAATTAGTCTTGGTAACATTTAAAAACATAAAAACATTATAAAACCGATAAACAAAGATGTGGTTGAATCATTTTACCTAAAGCACGCCACTGCTCACCAGCTAGTAGCGCCAAATCCGGGTCGCCTCGGAAATCCATCCCGATGTATGGATACTCCGCAAAGACATCTCCTGATGGTCGAACCACTTGAAAAAGGCATCAGAGAAGGAAATCTGTGACTGGTCGGCATGTCTGGCCATAAGATCAACCCATCTCTGCATCTGTGGTTCCCTCGGTGCTGGCAATCCCAGTGAAATGTTCTGAGGCTGCATCAATTGAATCCTCTCCAAGGCAAAAGCAATCAATGTGGAACCATAGCCAAAATTCTTTGTTCTTTCATTCTTTACTTTGGAGAGTTTTTCTTTTATGACAGGAAGTACTGCTTCGCACCAGTTGAACACCTTCGGTTCCAAGCATTCCAGGGTGTACTACATATAAGATCTGTTTGCCAAGTGTAAAGCCGCACTGCTAGCCAATCTAGCAAAGGTAAATAAAATGGTCCTCAAGGGCCGATCAGTGACATCTTGGATATTGATCTTGCCATCTCTGCTGGGTTGAGATCCATCTCTGCAGAACTGACGAATATAGTCTTTCACAGATTCGCCTCCATGAGCAAATCTTAATAGTGAAAGAGGGGCACCATGCCTCGACAACCCCGTCAGAAAGTAAATATCCTCGACTGTCAATGGAATAGATTTTCCTTTGATCTGGAATACCTGGTCGATCAGATCCCAAGCATTGAGGAAATATTGCAACAAACTAATTTGTTGCCTCATGCTGGATATGCAGAAAAACTTCAGCAAGCCACAATTTCTTAATGCAGCAATTGTGCCCGGATCATGTAAAGCAATCATGTCCTCTCCTTCATGTTTGCGTTCACGCCATGTGACAACCATCTTGATCCAACAAAAATCTGAAATGCAAACAAAAGATGAATTAGGATCCAAATTTGAGCAAAAACACACAAAATTTCGATGACAAATCACTGTGTAAAGATGCCTTTCTGTGCCCATCGCACCCTGCCTTTGAGCAAGGTGGGATGCATATTGACTGGCCAGTTGGCAGCTCAGTATGAATCATACCTTTCGATACTGGCAAGGTGCGATGATTGGGGAACGAGACCTTCAAACCCTAAGGGCCCAGAAATGTGGAAAAACATGCTCGGAATCAAGCAAGGACGGAATGAAAATGAAGAGCTGAGGGTTAGCTCCTACCTGGTCCTGATGGCGCAGAGAATAGTCCACCGGATATCCTAAAATCAACTGGTGTAATTTGAGGGCGGAAACCACTCCAGAACTCCAAATTCCCAAATTTGAAATAGAATGATGAAAATGAAAGGTAAAACTACTTTTATGTTTACTATTCACGTACTTCAAGCAAAAGTTAGTTTTAACTCATTTTTCGTACATATATATGTATTTCTAATCAGTTTGATGGGGTGATTGAGCAGGTTGAATGACCGATGAAAGAATATGATGTGCTAAGCAGTGAATTAAACATTTTTGACCACCATATGAGCATATGCTGTCGCATGGTTCAAGCTCGTTAAAAAATAAACCTACCACTAAGCATAGTTCCCCCATAGTTCAAGCTCGTTAAAAAAAGAACCTATGATTGCCATGCTATCAACCTTTTGAGCCTTGGTTGTGTTCCTGCCATCACCTCCATCCTTTTGGCCAATTATACGCTTCCACTTGATTGTTTACCCTTTTGAGGAACAGCTACGACGAGTGGTCCTGTTAGCCAACCTCTTCACATCACCATATTTTGAGAAGTTCCAAGCTTACCCAGAACCAGTTGCTACACTAAACACCACTCGTTCCTCAAAAATGAGTCTCCTTTAAACTCTTTTCAGACTCATTAAATATGAAAAGATTGTCGAGATATTGGCCTTTCTAGCTCGCTAAAGTGATTGGAAGTGCCATCCCTCCTGTATATTTTAATCTTTTTCGGAGCTAAGGGATTATCTCACGAAAAATTTTGGGCGCTTGTCTTTTCAGCTTGCTAAAATGATCGAAAAGTCATCCCTTTTGCATTATTTTATCCTTTTTCAAACTTAAGGGATTATGCTACGAAAAAGAATTGTTGGAGTTTCCTTTTCGTCCCTTTTCAAACTCTCTAAACATGAAAAGGACCGCGTTGTATTTGTCGTTAAACTCATTAAAACAATAGCGACAAACTTGTCCACCTAGAAAAGAATGAGTTTCATTGTCATTAGACTCGCTAAAATATAGCGACAGGTTTGCCCGAAGGGTAAATTATAGAACAAGCATCCGTTATCCTCCTCAAGCTTGACAAAAATAAAGAGGTATTGGTCAGGAATGACTGGGGAAAAAGGGAAGAAAACTTGAAGAATTTTATGGTAGCAGGTCACTCTTGAACATGACACTTTCACTCCATCACCATGATTGAGTCGAGTTGGGTTATTCCGTTCACCGGTCATTTCACCATTAGTATTCCACAACATCCATTTGTTGGGGTTAACGCTGCCAATCCATCTCAGTGTCATTGATATGTTCAAGAGAAGTCATTAAGCTGAGAAAACACCATCCAATTAATGCCTCATCCACTACAATACCTTCACCCTCCATTTTTCATGATCACCATTCATGAACCTTGTGTCATCAAATCGTTTTCACCTCCAGAAGATCATTTGCTTCGTTTCATGTCGTAGATGTGGGATACATTAAGGCCCTCCTACGACGAGTCACTTCTTGTCGACATCAGCTCATTATCCAAGAAGTTGACTTAGAAACACCCCTTTCAGTACTTTGAAGCTTGCACGCCTCAATGGCAAGTTTCTCACTTCCGGCGATAGGTTGACATCAATGCCCTTCGACCGAAAGATTTTGCGTGGTGTTCGACATTGCATCATATATTCACACCACGTGAATTGTACTATAGAACCTTGAGGGTCATCATCATCATTATCGGTGATTCCTCTCACGTCTGTTAATAGCTCACATTATTGGTTGGTAATCAGGCGATGTCTTTCCATGTTCGACTTCAGAACATTTCTTCACATGGATTGAATTGTACATCGGGCGAAGATTGAATGAGCTTTGAAGACCCTGGATCTAGTTTCATCCATCCGGGCTGCGATACATTCAGGGATATGAAGACATCAAATGTACACAGAAGCTCCACAGATGGTCCTCCGAGCTAGGGATGATGAATCTACATTTGAAGAATCACCAGTCTGCATATGCAGACAACTATATTTTCTATGTACATGAAATTAATTTATAAAGTCGAGCATGGGAATTCCCACGTCAACTAGATCATGAAAATTATATTATGATGATGTATTGTATTGTATCTTATACAGGTCACCTTCCAGTTTTGAAAACCTCAGATCCTCATGATAAAGCATTTCACCCGACATCAAAATATTTACAACTTCATGCTTTAGGGGGCAACTGTTATAGACATATTTGGGCACTTCAACCCCAATCTTATATGTCAATAAACTATGGCTCTTTAACCCCTAAAAGTGTTGTTTCATACCCTAAAGGATCATGGTCAACTAATTACATCATTCCCCAGAAGTTCCACTTGAAAAACCATCCAAAACTGGCGAAAACAAGACCACACTAACTGCTCCACTATCATGGTGCGATGCATACTGACTCCTACACTAGCCAGGTGTGATGCATACTGATGAGGCCTTCTGCACGGTGCGATGAGTGAGGATGGACAAATGTCTGAGACAGTTTTCTAAGTGGATGCTCATGGAATCCTCTAGAAACTTCTCCTATGACACTTGCCTCTCTGAACTAGCCCAAGGATGAGTAAGAGATCCAAGAAATCTCCAAGTGGAACAAAAAACAACAAGTGAAATGACACTAATCAAAACCCCAAAGATGACTCACACCCTTACACACAACTATAAATGGATCCCTCATTTGAGAGATCTGGAGGCTGGAATTTTGTAATTTGCAAGGAAGTGCTGATAGTTTGAGGTTGAGAGAGAGCATTGTATTGTTGGTGTGATCTTGCTTTTCATGAGGTGAAGAGGGCTTTGATGCTGGGAGGATGATGCTAGATCAGACAGCTGGGTTGTAATTCTCCCTTCTATTTAATAAATTTCTTTGAGTTTTCTTCCATACAACTGTGTAATTGTGAATGTTATTATTTGTGAATGCCATTGTATGTTCATTGTATTTCTGATTCTGCAATGCTTTGATATAATAGATCAAAATGCTTTGACGGTGTTTTGTTGCTGTGTTTCTATAGGTATTCTCTAAGCGGGATAAGTAGGAGAGGAGTTGCAAGCTCTGTCAAGGGGGGGAGAGATAAAGCAAGGAGTGATGCGGAAGATCCATGTTGGTTCCTTTGCCTCTCTCTTATCTATCATGCATAGAAGAAATCCTAAATTGCTTTGTTTGTTTGTTTCTAGGATAGCTGCCAATCCTAGAGGGCTATTCGATCAAAAAGACACTAGTTTTCACGAAAACAATCCTTAGTGAGCTGATACTTATTTTCAACTCGATAGAAGATAGCTTTTCTATCGTACAAGTATGGAATTCCTAATACAATTCCACATATGTCCAAGGGGACTATATCTAACTCAACCTCATCTACAAATGTTGACCCAATAACGAAACGAGGTTTACAATTGTTTCGTAACTTGTTTATCACACACCCAACCTAATGGATATGGCTTTTTATGAGGTTTTGTTTCTAGACCCAACTTCTTTACAATTGTTTCAGAAATCAAATTAACTTGTGACCCACTATCAAATAAAGTATCAATTTTAGTGTGCTTGGAAATGACTCTAATATGAAATAGCTCATTTATTTTCCTCTCATAACTTTCATTATCAACAAAATGTGAAGAATTACTTGTAGATGCTTTAGAATCTTTACCTTTTATACCTATAGTTGTAACTGTTGTTTCATCACCTGAGTCTGATCCCAAGTCCTTTTGAATAGCAACAACATTCTTTCGCTCTTTACTCCCAAAATTCTTAGGCTTCAATTTTGGATGCAAAGACCAGCAGTGTGCCTCATTGTGTCCTTCCTTCTTACAATGAGTGCATGAAGGTTTATCCTTCTTCATAGTGTTTGTTTTCCTTTCATTCCATTTCAGTTTCTTCTTGCCTTTATTCTTGTTCTCAATAGATTTGGATGATTTCCCAACATTTGGGGTTACATTTTTACCTCTAGCCTCTAGATGGGTTTCTTGAACTGATACATCATCTAAGATAGTGGGATTAAACATAAGTATAGTATGCTTCAAATAACTATGAAGACCACCTATATATTTTAATAATGTCTCTGGTGAGTCCAATTATATGCCTAATGTTAAAGCTCTCTTATGAAATTCCCGAGTATAACTTTGAACTCTTTGACCCCTCAATTGATGTAGTGTTTGCCAACTCATCATTGTTTGCTGCATATAAGCCAAAGGATAAAATTTCTTTTTAATGGCAGAAACAAATTCATTCCAAGTTGAAATGATTTACCATGCTTTTGGAGATCTGCTTATGTCTTGCCTTCCCACCACACAAGTGCAGTTCCTCCAAGTCGAAGGCTAGCCATCTAGAACTTCTTCCTTTCTAAATCAACTTTGTGCACCCTGCAATATACATCAATTTGCCTTATCCGATTATCAAGCTTTTCAGCGTTAAGTTCTCCATCATAAATTGGAAAATCAAATTTCACATCTAATTTGATCAAAGAGGCTTTCTTTTTCTTCTTCTTAGAAGAACTAGTTTTATGAGAAGAAGATGATGATGATGACAATGATGGTGATGATGGAGGAGATGGAGGAAGATTTTCTCCTTTTCCTTTATCTTGTTTCTCTGGAGGGACAAAAATAAAAGGTTACTCTGCTCCTTTGTCTGGTATAGGTGATGAAGTACCTTCACCTTTGCCCTTTTTAAACTCATGATACATTTCTTTCACCATGGCACGTATCATCATGAAACTATCCAAAAATTGGGATTCTGACCCAAGTGGAGTTTCATATGTGATCCTTCTTCGTGAAAAGACCCAATCTCTGGATTTGCCTCAACAAGTTCACCTTCACCTCATCCGAGCTTCATCCTAGTAAGCATTCAAATCTCCACACAAACTTGTCAAACCTTAAAAACCTTAAGCTTTGATACCACTTGATCTAAAATTGAAAATGGTATTACAGACTATGTGTGAAGTTGCCTATGTTACTTAATGCAATGGATCGATAAGATTACAAATAACATAAACAATTAAACAATTATAAAAACATAATCAAACACATCAACACAACTAAAATTGATAAAGGACTTCACCAGACTTCCTAGCTATGTCTCCTGGTCCTTTAGCATTGAATGTTGACCTCTTTATGATGTTCTTCAAAGAGTATTTACAGGTGTGAGCTCAAAAATAGAGTTTCAACCTAGTAAATGGATCTCACCGATGTATTCATCTTGAATAGTTGAGTTGAAACGAGTATACACTTGATTGGACTTGGGCACCTTGACCTCCAAACCTCCTGGAACGGTTCACAACGCACTCCTGTGAACTTTCCTGTGTTATGGTGTTTATATAACATGTACAGTTACAAATTGCAATAAACGTGGAACAATACGTTTATAAAAGAAACAAACTATAAATGAAAGGACTGGTGGGCGCGAGGTGGACCTCGACCGTCTAGCCTTTCCCTGACGCTGATCTCGAGAACAGACCATCTGATGGCTATCGTATCCCGCTCATCAACTGATTTGGACGTTCCACACCGTTGATCTATCTTGTGGGATCCAACAGCTATCGCGTGGTCTCGTGCTCCAACTAGCACATTTAGTAATTCTCCGAAGTCACGCGAGAAAGTGGTTTTCGGGAATCTATGTGTTGAGCACTGAGTGGAATCGCATGCTCTTGGTCAAAAAGTGCATCCTACCTTGAAGGCACTCAATAAACCATTTACTGTTATCCTATCAAAACTCAAAGAGTTTAGCTTCTTTTTCATAACTTTATCGCATCCATTTTCCAAGATAACCTACTTGCATGTTTCGATGTGATATGCGTCGATCTCCTTTGATCGGATGATCTCCGCTCTTGATCGTTGATCCCCATCGCTTGTGGCATGAACCAATTGCAGACTGCCACATCATCTTCTGCGCTGACATCATCAAGAAACTGTGACTCTTTCCTGGGTTGCTACTTGTTCTGTTGATGTAGGCATTGACTTTTTGGCCTAAATCTTTAATTGGCTCTATTTTCCTTATCTGAACTTGAGTTTGCATGTTGTTTGCACTGTTGGCTTCGTATTCACAAGGACTTCAACATTATTCCATTTTCACCTGTATTTGAATACTTTTGATCTGGAGGCTATGTTGAATCCATTTTGGATCAATTGGGCTGCTCCACTTATTTCAGTTCTTCTCTAATTAGAATAGCTAGTCTTTTCAATCCACACATAAAAATTCTTTATTGATTTCTCTTGCATGGTTGTGGGCTATATTTGATTGACCTATCTAGGTTGTGAGGATCTTTTAAGGTCTGGTGCATGTTATTGATGATTAGAGTGTATTGTTTCAATCACTTGTAAACTTACTTCTCCTCAATAGTGACCTATTGTAGACTGTAGAAAAATATAAGGTCTGAAGCATTGTTGTTACAATAGTCTGATATTAAATTGCAGGCGTTGGATTTGAGGTTACAGTGGCATTGAAATTCATTACTAAATAGGGTTGTTGGGAAGCTGGAGGTTTCTAACTAATATTAGCATTCCGAGTGTTCTCGGGCTGCTCCACTTATTTCAGTTCTTCTCTAATTTGGAATAGCTAGTCTTTTCAATTCACAAATAAAAATTCTTTCTAGATTTCTCTTGCATGGTTGTGGGCTTTATTTGGTTGACATGTCCAGGCTGTGAGGATCTTCTAAGGTTTGCTGCATGTTATTGATGATTGGAGTGTATTGTTTCATTCACTTGTAAAATTACTTCTCCTCAACAACAACCTATTCCAAACTGTCGAAAAATATAAGGATTAAAGCATTTCTATTATAGTAGCCTAATATTGAATTGCAGGGGTCGAATTTGAGGTTACAGTGGCATTGAAATTGGTCTAGCTATCTTCTCTCCAAACTTCTGACTCTAATTCCAACCCACAGACAAATAAATGATTTGCCTTGAATTAACTATTGACACCAAAATTAAGGCTTTGAATTTCCCTACATTCTTGTCCCTAGATCAAAAACATGTCCACCAATTTTACCAATACAAAAAGGAAAACACAAATAAATTAGATGTGGGGACACGAGTTAACGCACACATATTTAAAATGCCAGAACTTAGATTAGAGAAACAAAATTTGTTACATACCACAACCCCTTTAGGCCTCCTCTTGACATCGTAGGCTTCCCATACAAAGAAAGAAAAATAGACCTTAACAAAAACAAAGAATATGGCCACGTTGGAAGTTTCTAGAGGCTTGCAAATAATTTGAAATTATAATAAAATCGAGGAAAATTGTGTCTGGTATCTCTAGCTACTACACTGCCCTTCTTCTAGAAGTATCTAGAATCGAATCCGGTTTGGGTGGGTTCGATGCTCCTATGTTAAACTCCCTCACTTGAAAATTTTCATGATCCGCTAATCATGAATTTCGTTGTTGCATCTTGTTCATTACTATCTCCTTCGGTCTTTAGTCTCTGCATGTATCTCTGAGTGAGATGCAATCTTAGCCTCCACTAACACGTCAGTGACTCTACTCCTCTGGCTCAGACTTTTGCCATCACAAGTTCACCTCCTCTGGAACCTTCTTGAGCTTCCTCACTCCTCTTCGGTTGTTGTACCTCTGCTCATCTCCTAAGAACTGCTCTTGTTCTCTTGCAGAAAATCTTCTCTTTGTTCCTACACTCTAATACCACTTGATGATTACTGATTCTAGGGGATTCTTCATTAAATCCCACTGTGGCTCAAATCTCTTAAGCTTATGGGTTATGGGCCCACAACCCAACTAAGCCCTACCTGAGTTGGGGGTGGGGCAAGCTAAACTCCTCCTTCACTTTTGCAAGTTCCTCGTTCCGACTACATTCTCTCCAAACTCGTGACTCTAATTTCAGGAAACAAAAAAATAAACATTATTCCCTGAACAAACAACTGATGCCAAAATTGGGGCTTAGAGTTCTCCTACATTCTCATCCCTAGATCAGGAAAGTGGCAACCAATCTTAGAGATACAAAAAGGGAAACACAAATAAAACCAGATCTGGGGACATGAGTTAATGCACACAGATTTAAAATGCTGGAACTTAGATTAGAGAAACAAAATTTTGCTACAGACCATGGCCACTTTGGGCTTAGTGGCCTCTTGGCTTGGTTTTTCATGATATTGGTTTCCTATTGACATCGCAGGTTGCCCATATAAAGAAACAAAAATAGACCGTAACAAAAACAAAGAATATGAGGCTTGTAATTAATTCAAAATTACAATAAAATCAAGGAAAATTGTGTCCTCTATCTTTGGCGACCACAGAGCCCTTCTTTTAGAAGCATCTGGAATCAAATTTTCTTGGGGTGGGGTCGATGCTCCATCATACAGTAGAGTGTAAAAGGTGGGTCCTAGTTTGACAAATTGGGGTATGGAACCTTTCAGAAATAGTTTGAAGCATTAAATGGCACTTTTTCAGGGGTAAACTTTTCTACTTATACGTTACACCCCTAGTAATATTTTACATTTAGATACCTTTCCAACGGTGCGAGAAAGGTCTCAAATGGAGCTTGTATGAAAATGTTATGTCACACACAAGTTGACCTTCCTAGTTTGTTCACAAAGATTGAAGGATATGTCACATCAACCCCATTATTCATGGAAAATGGGCTAGCCACATGATCATGATGAAGAAAACTCTATAAAAATCAATATTTTAACTTTAGTTAAGAGTTGAAGGAGTTAAATTTAACCATAACTAGCCTATTGTGCTATGTTATAACAAAATGACAAGGAGGAAAGGGATTTCATTCTATTTAAGTGCATTTTGTTCCATACATGAGTAAAGTAGTTAAGAGTGGATAGAGAGAGAGAAAACAAATATAGTTTGTGCATTATATAATCCCATGGGCCACGTGTCTCACTCCTTTGTACTTCATCCATTTCTATTTGGAGAGAGAGAGCAATGCAGAGAGGAACATAACTTCACTTTCCAACTAGGTTATCTCATGTATGGGTTTCGCATATCATACCTTGTGCTCATTTTGGTTTGTGAGTTTTATTTTTTTGTGCTCTACTTTTCATATTTTATCTATTGCATGCATAAGAATAACACAATAACTAAGGAATCTACATATCTAAGGAGAAATTGACCCTCATAGTGTAGATTTCATATTTTGATCAATATGTTAGTCACTCAGATATATAATATTTTCATGTTGTAAATCTAGATCTACATTAGATTTGTCTACTAGTCACTCAGATTTACAAGATTTGCTTGCTATATACCTAGATCTACACTATATATGTCTATTGGAAACCCATTTATGCAAGATTTGCCTATTGTAAATCTAGATATGTAGTCACAACCTTTAAATTTGTTCATGTAACCTTTAGATCTATTGTAGTAACCTCCATATGTGTTAGAGTAACCTTCATATATGTGAAGTTGCCAATTTTGTTATAAGAATTTTTGTCCTAATTTAAGATCTAGTATTCCCAGGTAAGATGATTGCTACAGACTATAGGTAGGTAACAAATTAGACTTTACCACAGGTAAATTCTTATACATGAAATGTAAAAATGATCCAAGTGGATCCTTGAATGCCCAAAACTTTACTATCTCAAAATTCCTTTAAATGGTTCCATTATGTAGAGCTCAAAATTTTGAATCCAACATGACTTGAACGGGCTCAAACCGAGTTCGTATGTGATATTTATTGCAAGTCAAAGTTCAAGGTTGACTGGAAAAAGTCAAAGGGAAAGTTTGACTTCATCTGGCAGTCTGTACTACTAATGTCAGCATGACATCAACATGGTGATGTGGTAGCATGAGAGGTTTCCATGTGTCACTCATTTTTGGCATTTTTGGACTACTAAATGGACCAATAAATTTGGCCATGTGGCATTTGTACGAATGATGTGCCAATGTATAGACGTGACATGTGTCTGATAACGTCAGCATTAATTGGATAGGATTGACCAATCAGTGGATGACAAGTGGAAATATGATACTGATGTCGCAGATGACTGAGTTGTATGTCTAGGCTAGTGGTCCGATCGCAGGAAGCCATGTGGTGTTGACATCATCAAGTGACTAGGTGATCAAGTGACTAGGCGTATGGTTTTCACATGGGCCAATCACAAGCCACCACATGGACCAATTAATGGTACCACATGGCCCTATGAGAGGTCACCAAGCCGTCCATCAGACTAGACCAAAATTTATGAGACCAACCTCGACAGGGATTGATTGCTTGACCTCTTGTATAACAATCCATTGACATACTATTACACCATGCCATGATTCTTAACATACAAAGGGCGAAAACAAAATTTATTATTTAACAACTCGTTGTTTAGGAGTAGTGGGTGGGTCGCCGGGTGCACCTAACCAGTCTAGCCCTCAACTATATTACATGTAATGTGACCATGTGGAACAGAGGTAGGTGTGTTGAGTGGGCCATGACGCCTGGTCCCATAAATGCGCGCAGGAACCAAGGGTGAGGGACAATGACTCGATTAATTTTTTTTCTAATATATATTCAAAACTACCAGTCGGAGGGGAGGATTGAACCCCCGACTTGTAGTATAAAATCCCACATGCCCAAACAGTTGAGCTAGGCCTATTTTGCTCAATGGGATGTGAGACCAGAGGCTTTTGCATCACAGTTTAAAGTGCCTTTTGGAAAATTGAGGATCACTTCGTCATCCTAAGGCCTTTTTTAGGACAATAAGAGCATATACAGGGGTTTTTGGCTCTTTTGAACATGATGGTAGAGTAATTTTTGTAGTTTGAGGCTCATAGATGGATGGTTTGAGCAAGTCATCCACAAAGGCATAATGATGTCTAACCATTAACTTGTTCATCCTCCAGTGAAAAAGATGAAGGATTTGTTGTACAAAGTCAAAAAGGGTTTCAATTTTATGTAAAGTTTGTAATGAGTGTATTTGTACCTTTACATGTAGGGTTAGAAGTTTTTCCATTATACTTTCTACACATGCCTTTTGAGACAAGAATTCCAGACAAAGGACCTAAAGGGCCTGAGCAAAACATAGTCAAGTATATACTCAAAAGACTTGAAACTTTGCAAGGAATTCATCTATGGATGTCTTTTTTCTCATTTGAGTGATCGATTTCCAATTTATCTTCAAATGGTGCAAGTTGAGAGAAGGTAGTAGTAACCCTTCATTGGAAGGTGTTCATGTATATAGTTTTTTTTTTTTTAATCTCAAATTCATGAGATGATGTTGAGTATATTTTTAATCCGAGCAAGAGATTCATGGACCTGATGCTATGTTTGTGAGTGTGCTCAATTTAAGTTTATTTGTCTTGTTGTAGAAATGACTCTAACTGAAAGTTCTTTGTAGGAGGACATCTTTCTGTAGGAGAGACATCACCACTCTCGAGAGAGTGCTTTATTTTTTTGACAAAGATATATATATTCACTCAATAAAGTGGCCTCATGATCATTAGAGCAGGGCTTGGAGACGTAGTCCATCATGGACGAACTTCTTTATCATATGGTTGTACTAATGTGTTTTTTCTTTTCTCTTACGTCTCATCAATTTGGTTTTGAGTATCGCATGCTTCATGTATATTGTTCTGTTCATTTTCATTTACCTGTTCATGCTTGAAAACTTTTGAATGAAGACAATTTATAGGACCCATTTTCGTATAAGTTGCAAAGTGTCAAAGTTCGATCCTATTTTTAGATCAGGTGGTATCAAAGCCGAGTTTGACCAAGTTTCAAGCATGGGAAATAAATTGAAGCATGAAAAACTCCAAGAGTTGGAAGAGATTAACTTATCTCTTCGAATGGAGAATGTTGAGCTTAGAACATTGCTCGAAGCAACAGAGAAGGAAAAAGGAAAATATGTCTATAGTTGCAGAATATTGTGTAAAAACAAACTGGCCAATGTTTCGTCTTGGAAGCAGGAAAGAGACCTTTAAAGATGAAACCAGTTTGTGGGCATGGTTAGTAGACAAGATATGAATCTTGTAATGAGAATGATGTTTGTGATTTTTTCTAGCATCTAAAATATTCTCCCCATGTTCCAGATGGTAAAATTGGTTGGTTGGAGATATCATCCACTTCGTCATCAATAATTGGAACAAAAAAGATGTTTTTTTGGTCAAAGGAGGTAATTAGTATTTCCAATTCTACTCCTTCAGTTAATGTTAAAGACACATTTTTGTATCTTTTGAAAACCATACCAAGGGAATTGGTATGAAGATCTTAACTCGGATGGGTTATGATAGAAAGGGCCTTAGAGTCAATGGCCAATATATGGTCAATCCTATCAAAGTGAAGGAACAACCACAGTATAAAGGATTGGGTTATGGCCATGATGAAATTGGAGAGTGCTCAAAATTATTGAGGAAAAGAAATCCTCAAGTATGTAGTTCATGCCAAAGGGCTCCTACGAAGTGATGGTATGTCACACCATGATGGTAGTGATAGTGAGAAGTTGTCTTTGCAGAGAGATGAAAGTTCCAAAGGACATGCCAGGTCCGATTCTCCTCATCGGAGTCACAACTTAAAAGACAAGTATAAGCATTCTAGTACTTTCTTTTCTCATGATCATTTATGGAAAATGGTTCCTTGTACATTTTGTCATGCATCTAACCATTGTGTGGTTGAGTGTGAACAACAAAAGGTATTGGTAAAAAAAACTAACCAGATCATTGGGAAGAGACATGAGGAACCTCTCTGAAGTTTGAAAGCTTTCTTGCCAAGGAATTTGTTCAAGATTTTCGCACCCCCTGTGATATAAGTGGGAACTGGATTAAGAAGTGTTGGAAGCTCCATCTAGAACTTCATCCTAAGAAGGACAAGGATGTTATACAATCCCCTGTGAGGGGAGTGAAAAATGACAAAAAGGAAGTTGATGCAATTACCTAAGCAACCTTTGAAGCAGAGAATGTGCAGAAAGAGAACCCATAGGCCTGGTTAGGCAAAGAATGTGTAAACTAAATGTACAACCATTTTGATTTAAGAACTTTAATTACTTGTTCTATATACTTGGTTGGGTAATTTGAAAAGTGATGTCATGTATAAATCACTTATATGCAACAATATTTTTGGCATTTTATGCCTTTTCTGGCTTGTTTTTGGGTCAATATGTATGAAAATTTGAGAGTTAAAGTCTATTTCATGATGTAAAAACTTTTGGAGTCCGAGAGTTCTTTTTGTTTGAAGGTGTGATTCAGGTCAATCCTTGCACACCCAAAATTTGATTGTCTTAAAATTCCTTGTAAATGGATCCATTGTGTATAGCTTGAAATTCTAAATCCAATGCAACTTGAACAGATCAAACTGAGTCTGTATGAGAAAGTTATTATAGGTCAAAATTTAGGGTTGACTGGAAAAAAGTCAAAGGGAAATTTTGACTTCATGTGGTAGTACATATTGTTGACGTCAACATGGTGATGTGGTAGCATAAGAGGCTGCCATGTGTCACTCGTTTATGGCATTTTTGGATTGCTAAATGGACAAATAAACTTTGGCCACGTGGCATCCGTACGGATGACGTGGCACTGTACACGCATGGCATGTGTCTGTTGATGTCAACATTGACTGGATAGGATTGACCTACCAGCAAATGACACGTGGTAGTATGGTATTGACATGGAAAATGATTGGGTTATACGTGCAGGAAGGCAAACCAATCGCGATAAGCCATGTGGCACTGACATCATCAGGGGACTATGCGTATGGTTTTGACATGGGCCAATCACAAGCCACTAGATGGGCCAATCAAATGATGCCGCATGGCCCTATGAGAGGCCACCAAGTGGGTCATTGGATTAGACCAAAATTTATGAGACCGACCTCAGCAGGGATCGATCACTTGACCTCTCGTGTAACAATCCGTCGACTTACCCTTACACCATGCCATGAATCTTAACATATAAAGGGCACAAACCATATTTATTGTTTAACAACTCGGTGGTTAGGAGTAGTGGGAAAGACAAAAGGCATGCCCGACCAATGCAACCCACAATTATATTACATGTAATGTGATTCAACGGAATGGAGAAGGGGGCATCAGGTGGGCCATGACTCCTGGTCCCATAATTTCGCGCAGGAACCAAGGGCGGGGACCAACGACTTGATTAATTTTTTTAAATATATATTAAAAACCAATGAAACTACCAGCAGGTAGGGAATATCAAACTCTGACTTACGGTATAATAGCCCACACGCCCAACCAGTCGGGCTAGGCCGTTTTGTTGAGTCAAATGTGAGACCAGAGGTTTTTGCAGCGCAATTTACAGTGCGCTTTCGAAAAATGAGGATAACTTGGTCATCCTAAGGCCTTTTTGAGCACAAGAAGAGCCTAGACAAGGGTTTTTTACTCTTCTGAACATGATGGTAGAGTAATTTTTGCAGTTTAAGGCTCATAGATGGATGTTTTGAGCAATTCATCCTTAGAGTCATAATGGTGTCTAACCATTAACCTATTCATCCTCCAATGAAAAATATGAAGGAGTTGTTTTAAAAGGGTATAGAGGGTTTCCATTTTATGCAAAGTTTGTAATCAATGGATTTGTACCCCTGCACTCAGAGTTATAAGTTTTTCCATTGTACTTTTTTACACGTGCATTTTGAGATGAGAATTCCAGAGTGAGGGTCTGGAGGGCTTAAGCAAAAGATAGTCGAGTATATACTCAAAAAGATTCAAAATTTCACAAGGAATTCACCTATGGATGTTTGTTTTCTCATTTGAGTGACCGATTTTTAGTTGATCTTTAGATGGTGCAAGTCGAGATAAGACAATATTGACACTTCATTGGAAAGTGTTCATGTATATAGTTTTTGATCTCAGATTCATGAGATGATGGCGATGATGTTGAGTATGCTTTGAATCCGAGCAGTGGATTCATGGACCTAATGTTATGTTTGTGAGGGTGTTCAATTTATGTTTCTTTGTCTTGTTGTAGAGATGACTCTGAGTGAGGGTTATTTGTAGGAGAGACATTGCTACTCATCAAGAGAGTTATTTCTTGTTTCTATATATATATATTATTAAGTGATTGCACTCAATAAAGTGACCTCATCATCATTGGAGCAGGGCCCAAAGACATATTCCATCTTGGATGAACTCCGTTCTCATCTAGTTGTACTGATGTGTTTTTGCTTGCTATTACATATCATTAGTTTGATTTTTAGTATCACATGCTTCATGTATATCGTTTAGTTCATTTTCATTTACCCATTCGTGCTTGAACACTTTTGAACAAAGACAATTTATAGGACCCATTCTCTTATAACTTGCAAAGCGTCAAAGTTTGATCCTACTTTTAGATCCAAAAAGAAGGAGAAGGAACATAGATTGTTCTCACAATTCGATGTAGATACAAGTAAGCTAATACAATCCAATTCTACTTTCAAATTGACTTTAGAGTTACTCTTGGCTTTATATCTACATATAAAAGATACAAATAAACCCTTTCTCCAACATGTACATATCAAATGAATAAAAATAAAAAGTTATTCACCTTAATTACTTTTAGGTGAAGCAAGTCATAACCAATTCATAAATCTAAAAGAAATTCATAAAAGAAATAACAATGAACTAGAGGGAGGAAAGAAGATAAATATATATTAATTTATAAATAGAATTTATACACCAACTAAGAAAAACATACCTAATCTAGTTGTCATACCTCCATGTTTTTGGAATCTATGATCTTCCTACATTGGCTACTTGTATACGAGATCTTCAGCAATATATGGATCTTTTTTTTTTTACACTTTGAGAGGTGGAATATTATAGCTCCACAAAGCACTCTCAAAGCAACATCATTAATAAAAAATGAAGGAAATAATCTTCATAAGTAAAGACCGCATGACCCAAAGCTAAATCAATAAGAGGCTAGACTAATTCGATCAACATAAAGATGTTATCTTAGTCTATCTCAGCCACACCAAGAACCTTTCTTTTATAAGAAAAATGGAAGCTCACAATAGTTAGCGAGAGAGATCATGCCCCTGAACCTACCTGGTTGAAGATCTAATCTGAGAGTTACACTTGCATAGTTTTTAAAACCACTTTTAAGAATATTTTTGCAAATAAAGTTATTTTAGAGGTGTCTCAAGTCTAATTAAATAAGTTGAAGGACTAATTTTGAGACCAACGCTACAAATTTAACCATACCCATCCATATATAAAGTAGGTTGGGGTTTTAATATCAAAGTCCAAACCTATATTTCTGCCACGCAATCATATGCACCTACCTCACTTTTTCGGTGACCAATAGCTTGCATCAATAAGACTGATAAAATCATATCACAATATATACATAAACCCTATCTTGTTCAAGCAACCATGACCAAGAGAAGTAGCTGCTGCGGCTCCTGTTTTTCTTGTTTTTTCTGGGAGGAACACCCCTTCTCCCTCTGCCCCGCCAGATGCTTCTGCTGCAGCTTTTGATCCAAACGCTCCTCCGACAGAAATCGCAGCAACAGGACATCATCCCCAAACCCCTCCATCAACGTCAACTTCTGGTGCCCAAGGCAAGAGTATCGAGCCATCCTTTTCATCTTGTGGAGATCAAGACGACTCTTGCGCTGTTGTTGTAAAGCAGGATGAGGTGGTGCCTTCTCCTCCATCAGGTGGTGTCTCCTCCATTCCATTAGCTCCACCATGTGGTGCCTCCTCCTCTTCTTCCTGCCTTCCAACGGTGGTCATCGCTACAGAGGATATTCATCACTCCCAACAATCGGTTGCCTCCTCCTCTACTCAACCTGGAGAAGCTCACTGCTCTGCCCTTCAAGGGACGACGCCGTCCTCCTCTGCTGGTGGGCTTGAAGGAGACATTGTGGACGTGGATCTGGATGCCCTTATTGACCACATATCCCAACGCTTGCAACTCATCAAGGTAAAGCGTATCGCTATAGGTATTGTGTGATTTTGTATGGACATGACCTGCAGATTTAGAAAACAATGAACGAAATTCCGTTTGCTTTTGTTCCAGGAAAGGAAAAAACCGCCGCAAACAAAAGGGGCTCAACAATATTGGCCCACTACCTCCAAAAGATTCTTCAAATTAAAGGAGCTGCTATCAGAGGGAATCAATGTCGTTGTGCGTAATAAACTTGGACCTTCATCATTTGACAATGTTTTATTTACGAACCCTTTTATTCATATGCTGAAATTCTTCTTGTTTATGTTGTCCATCCCCTAAATTCGTCTTCTTTATGTTTATTTCAGAAAGATGTTATTCCCGGTCGCACGATCAAGACAGCTGTTAAAGGTCTCCTCCACGGTATGGGAACGGCACACTTGGTTACTGCAGGTCTTCTTGTGGTAGCAAATATCTTGGAGAGGTTTGAAGAAGTTGGAGCCAATAAAGGTGGGTGCCTACGTCTTCTGAAGGAAATGATTTTTCTGGCCAAAGTTGTCAAACACTTTAAAGAACGCCCTCTGTTGAATGAAGGAATGCACGATAGAATCAAAGAGGCAACCGAATTGATAGTTGAAGGCTCCACCATGTGCTGTTATCAGATTGACTCATCAAAATATTCCAAGTGAGTAAATCAATATTCTAATCTATTTATTTGTGTGACGGTTCATTTATTGATATGCACATATAGCAGAACCCCCCTGATGAAAGTCCCACAACTCTGTTATAAAAGCAAACAATCAAATACTCCAGAACCTGCAAATTAACCAAAAGAAAGAACTCGATGTGAATATGCTATCTTCTGGGAAAGCAAATCTGTTACAATCTTTTTCAAACATACACATAAACAAGAGCCTGCAGCTGTAATAGATGGTCTAAAAGTGGAAATGGAGAAGGTACAACAGCTCTTAAAAGAGGCTTTCTTACCTAATTCATACATCACATCCAATAAATTAAAGAGACAAGCAGCAAAGAAACACTTCTAACAAGTTTTTCTCAGTAGGAGTCTAAAGAAAGTATCATTCAACCCACAGCATAAGAATCGTTTATTCAATTCAGATCAGGAATTAGATACAACGCAAAAGGAAATGGAGCCTTTTTCTGTTCAGAAACAGAGGCTCGCTCTGTTTTTTCTCTCTTGAAATCAGTTATTCACCTTCGCTCTCATCTTCCCAACTGTTCACGAGTCAAATCTTTGATCTTAAATTTTAAATAAGCTGAATAATTTATTTTTTGAAGGGGTAAGCAGGGTAATATTTGCATATTTTCAGAAGATGACATAAAATACAATCATGGAGGTCTGGAATAGTTTGTACCCTTAAGTTGTTTGTAGGCAGAAAACATGTATATAATGAGGAGAAAATAAGGGAGAAGATCAGCTAGAGAGGGAAACCAGATGGTCTCCTAAAAAGGTATTAACCATAATGGTGATTGAATGATACCAAAATAAAGTAAACATAATTGAAACTAAGTAGACAAGAGTAACTAAATGACATGTAAAATTGGCACTCTAAGGATGTCTATCCAAGGAATTTAGCATGCATGTTTGGGCTATTCCTTATCCTCATCGGTCTTGGCCTTGGTCTAGGTGAGATGCATTTGCTCCCCTGGAACCCTGCCTTGCCAAGCTTTTCCCTTCCTAGCATGTTCCTATTGCTCCAAGTAGAGTTAGAGGTTGTCATATCCTTTAGGGAGACAAGAGGGATGCTCCAATTCCATGAATGCTTTCCCAATGTAGGAATTTGCCTCCCTCCGTGAGGGTTCTCCGTTGGTTATGCCCTCAAGGCTAGACTAGCTGCCTAAGTTTGTTCCCTGCGCTACTAGTTTCAGAGAGTTGTGGCCGCTGACCACCTTTTGTTTCTTGGCTTTAGGTTTTGGGTGAGCTGAACTGGAGGGACATTTCTCTTAATGGGAGGATTCCACCACTTCAAATGTTGCATTCGAATTGGAGGATATCGAAGGAGGGGTAGGAGTAGGAAAGAGAATCCCCACCACTTTGGACATATTTCTTGAGGTTGTGCTCATGTGAACCAAGAATGTGTTGAGTGTGAAGACCGTAATTCCTATTGCAGCAACTGATGATATTACTCCTCTTAAATTCATTTAAACAAATTACTTGTAGTTTGCTACGACAAATTTTGTACTACATACACTGCAGTATTCACTTAATTAAATTATTATGCGGAAACAAGAGACTGAGCAAGAAAGAAAATACAACACAAATGACATTGTTGTTTTTGGACAGAAGTCCCCCAGAAAAACCTAATGCGGGAAAACCGGTGCAACAACTTTGAGGGTTTTATATTATTAAGCAGTAGTTTCTGAATACAACTCTGGATGCCCTCCCAACAATCTAGTTACAGAAAAATAAACTGGCAAAAAAACTTAGTGAGGTTCCTTCACTATACCGGACAACAATTGTTTCGACAACTAAATCAATTGTCCCTGGCTACAACTATGCTGCCCTTGCACGGTGACTGCATGGGCCTGTGTGGAGCTCTCTGAGGCTCTGCGTCAGCTCAACTAGGAAACATCCTGCCTTCTTGAGTAGTTTCTAGTCCTCCTGGCTCAGAAATGTCAGTGCCTTTGCAAAACTCAGACTTCTGCATGGGTGACTGAGCTGCTTCTGCATGAGCCCTTCTGGCTCAACATGAAGCTTTGCGTGGGCCCTTCTGGCTCAGTGTTAACCCCTCTAGTGTCTCTCTGCCTCTCTTTGTTCCATATCCTAGGCTTTGGAGAAGATACTCTAACCCAACTATCCTTGCCCCTCAACTGCAAGAAATCTACTCGATCAGAATTTCCTCCACAGAACTTCTCACTTCATAAATTCGATCTCTTGATCTCTTCGTGTGTTTTCCAAATGACCCTCAAGCTCCCTTGAATAATCTTCTCGTTGACATTCAATGACCCAAATTAGAATCTAATGAATGGCTAAGATCATTTTAGCTTAATCGTTGTCTTCTTCTAGAAGTTACGCCCACAATTAGATTAATACCCATTAAAATTTTTAATTTCCTAAGTTTAGACTTAGGGTCCCATTAAAAAATATTAATTATTTTAATAAATTGTCCTTGGGTGGAATTTCCCAAAAATCTTTTTGGGTTCTTTGGAATACATGTGCCCAAGCCTCCCTGCAAAATTTGAGGCCTAGAGAAAATCCGATTCTACCCCAAATCAATATTGAGTTCAACAATTTTGCCTTCAATTCTCTCCCTAGATTGTTCCTTCTTGTAAGATCCCTAACAGTTAAATTTGCAACAGATCTGGCACACTGTAATGTTCTAATAAAAATGCTTGCAATAAAAGCAACGAACACCAAAGGGATATGAAAATGCAACCTCTTATTTATATTAATAACTGAAAACAAGATACATGCTCATATAAGACATACTGAAGTCCCTACCAATAGCATGCACGACTGCTCAACAATGACAACTATAAGACACTGAAGCCCACTTGTGAATCCTAGATGGATCCACCACACAAATGTCACCGCAGGGTTTTCATCCTAGGATCAACTTAGAATTCGTCACACCAAGTTTTGAACAAAACACAATAAGATAGAAAAACTCTCCATGATCCCACTATTTGGGCCTTATCTCCTTTCATAGGCTTGATGGACTCTCAAAAAACCTTATTTTATTGTTTTCCTTTGAAAAACAAAGACAAATACCATTGGTTGATACCATTAGTGAATACTACGGTAAATACCATAGGCAGATTCCGTCCACTTTGACCATATCAAGAAAGGAAATATTACAAATCCTCCCGCCCAAAGATTGCTTACCCTCAAGCAATCCACTTCTATCCACAACAAAAGCATTTGTATACTAATACCAACATCCCATACAAACTAGAGTGTTCTCCCGTGCCTCTATGCTAAATGATCTTGAATGGATCCTTTGATCCCTAGATCCCAAACAATCATTCAGCCAATCGTGCCCTCAATATATTCGCCTAGATGCCAATGCCACCTAAGTCCTGGGACTTGTGGGTTATGAACTCAACCCTCCATCATTGCCCATGCCTAAGGGCCCAACTTGCAATATGCCCTTGGTTAGTGGTATGCTCATAGGAATCAACCCATCAATAGAGTTCCAACTCATAATCCATCTTGCGGGAAGGATCTAATGCATGAATGCATGCACATGGAATAAGTCTACTATGCTGATGCTTCTTGTTGCTCAACTCATGTTGCTCCACTCAGTCATCCAACATGATCCATTTGGATAACTTTTCCCTAATATCCCCAATGTATAAAGGTTGGTTGGTAGTGCTACGAGCTTTATCTATGTACTCCTGTAGAGGGTTGCTTTGGAATCCCTAACTGTATTCCTCCTGCAACCTTGTGAGGGATTTGAGACATTCCTCTACACTAGACAACTTAGCCGCTGACCCGACGCATAGCCCTATGAGTTCCTCAATTTTTATGTTTTCCTGTAAGATAATGTCTCGAGCTATCCAAACTCTGCTTCAACATCATAAGATGTGTCTTGAAATGCATGATCTTTCCATGAAATTTCTCTACTTGTGATTCTAATGCCCCGATGAACGTCTATGTTTCTATCTGCACCGAATGCCTAACGATCACAACTTCAACTTGAGCCTTTGAATGACTCTCTGGGAATGGTTCATTTTGCACATTATGTTATCATGCTACTCCTAATGATCATGCTCATCATGTTGGTTCACTACTACTGGTTCCTTACTCAAATTTCCCTTGCCTCCTCCATCTGTGTACACAATATGTTGTTCATCCTCTCCAATTGTCAAACATAAATGCATTGGTGGACTTCTATTTATACTTGATTGTTCATATTCTTTATGGACATCCCCCTGGAGACCTATGGGCTCAGTTGTATAGGAGTCTACCTCATCAATACCATTAGGTAGAATTTCGTCATGCACTTCCAAATGCTCGTCATCCTGCAGGTCTCCTTGAATAATGTCACGTTGTTGCTCACCATCTTGAAAATCAATAGGCCCAAATACAAAAGACTCCCCATGATCTAAAAGAATATCCTCTTGTTCTATTTATGTTGCCTCCTTCTTATCACCTAGACATGAATGGTTAAGGGCCCAAGATCCCTTGCAGATAAAGCATAGTCCTCTCCTTAGTTCATTCTTTGTGCAGATTTTGTTCTTGCCTCCTCCATCAATCCTTAACTCCTTCCTAGTCAGCACCCTTTTGAGAAATTTTATGTTTTTACTGACCAACTTCTCAACTAGATCATAGGTAGCTAGTGATACCTTTGGTTCCTTCCTCCAAATGGTCAACAATTTGGATCTTAGTATCTTGTTGATGTTAGCATCTCCTTCTAAGAATAAAGACACAATCTTTTGCATGCTTGTTTTGACACCATCTAGATGAGTTGATGCAATGTTGGTGTAAAATTCATGGAACACTTGGAAGATTAAGTCCTCACATTCTAGATTCAGCATGAATGTACCAAAGTTGAATTCTTCCATGAGTTCTAAGATTTTGCACTGCTTCTGAAAGGTAGGAAGCATGATGTTGTTCAACCCTTGAAGGGATTCTACTATCAACTACAATATCTCTCTCATGATATCATTATTGTAAGGCAGTAGTGGTGATGTTAAAGCTATGATCCTGCTGAGACAAGAAGCAACTGTGAGCTGGGCCTCTTTAGAAGGATGCTCCGAGAGTTTGGGTTGTATTAATGCAAGCAGGGATGACTTGAGAGCCCAATTGAGTTTCTTCCATTCTGGATGCCCCACCCTGGATAAACACACATCTAATTCCTCCAACTTACAAAGGTCTATGGCTGAATTTGTTTGTTGCAATTCAGATCCAAGTCTAGAGAGCTTATCTCCTCTTCCCTGTCCTTCCTTCACTTTCCATGGGTGCTTGGGCTGCTGAATGACATGGACTCTTTTCGAGAATGTTCTGATTCTTTGACCATCATTTTGGTCTAAGTAGGTATTGATGTGTAAAGGACCATATATTCTCACTAGTTCATCAAGAAGTTTTTGAGTGTTTTCCAAGGTCTCTTCAAGACAACTCATCTTCTCACATACCAAAGCAGTTAAATATAGGAAGATAATATCAACATTCTGTAAATCATTTTACTTCCAATTAGCCCATAGACTTGGAAGATAATAGCTAGGAATAAAATGTTTTTTCCACCTTTTCTTCTTTTTTTTAATAATATCCTATCAAATTTCAATCTCTGAAATAAAATTCCCAACAAATTTCACAAACCTATTTTCCTACTAGTATTATATTCCTTATGGCCCTTGATACAATTCGGCTTCCTGGTTCATTTGGAAATTTGCACCATTACTTGAGTTCCTCCTTCCAATACTAATGGATCTCCTCCATTCCTTCCATTCTCGAAGAATCTGTTACCTGATATTTGAACCCGAGCCACAAAGACATATCAATGTGGTTGTCTGCTTAATCTCCTGCGCTGATGACTAAACACCCAACTTAAATCTGTCCAACAAAGTAATTAAATATTGGTATTGGTTCCCAACAAAACACATGTACAAGAGGTGGCGATGAGTTTCATGTGCAGGAGAGATGCTACTATCCTCATATATCATCTTTCTTTGTTCATAAAGTGGATGTATAGTGTTGTCCCAATTTGTTTTTTTGTGAGATTGAGGATGTCTGCAATTCGATCCCCTATTTGACTGGTGCCAAAACTTCCATGAATATACTACAAGGAATCAACCCTTTTTGTGTTTATTCTCATCGCCTTGGGTAGTGTGATCTCTTAGTATTCTAGATCAGGTGCATTAACTATTCCTTTTTTGTCCACGACACACTCTTATGTTGCAAACAAAATGTCGTCATCCCAAGTGTGTCCACTTTGATCAATTACTTAGAGCTCGTTAAACACCATTGGAGACCTTTAATCCCAACAAGCATATATTGAGCAATATGGATGGAATCACTTTTAATTAAATGATAAATGGTTTGTAATAATTCTAGATATGCAAAAATCATAAACTACATCAGTTAGTTAACCATGTCACTACACCAACCAACAATGGTCTAGATGTATTCAAATTATCTACACGTTGAGAAGAGATCAAGCCTGGTTATTACACAACATGATTGAATGTCTAACACTTCCCTCACAAATGAGTGGTTTATGAATTCTCCCTCCTTTCTCTGCAAATCAATGCAAGTGCTAACCTGGCTTCGACCTCTCTGCATGGTGCTCCCATGAACCCTGATTTACTACAAATGGCTCACGGCCTTGCAATCTGCTCTTGGCTGAATGATGCACCCATGGCTCCTGGTCAGTAGACCTGCTGCTCAAATGATCACTGCCCACAGGGTAGTGACCCACAACCTTGCAATCCAACAATATGTGGTTATATATCACAATATCTTTGTCCTGTACTAATCTATCCTACCATGATCTCAATAGATGGTGTCCTACTGCGCAGTGATGGTCACGATTTTCCAAACATGTATGGTCTTACGACCCTCCTATATGGCTCCCTCGTACTTGCAAATTTGTGGATCGACCTAGCAATAGAATACTAGCATATAGTGTATGGAATTGGTGTCTCAGTAATCTTGTGTGTCCCTCAACAGCTATGGTGAGGCTCGATGGATCGTGTGACCTCTTACAACTGATTGGATGGCACACGGTCTTTGATATGATCCCAAATGTCTTTCAAGCACTCATTGACTCTTCCAGAACTACCATGGCAGTCCAATCTCTGTATAAACTCTTCAGGTGTGAGTCGACAACGACTTGCTCTCCCACGGATCTTCAACGAGGCACAAAGAACACACCCGAACTTCTGCTCCCTGGCTTGGCTCTAGTTGGCTCATGTTGGCGTAGAAATAACAATAGGGTCGAGACCCTAGTTCAAGCACAGGGGCCAACAAGGCTTCGTTATAGTTTAGCACAACGCCGACATTTTCACCTTACCTGGAAAGGGTAAGGAGTCTCACCAAAGGCGTGTCACAACCTTAGTTAGAAGAAGGTTAGAATCCAGCATCAAGGAAAACCATATCAAAGAATAGAGAGCATATAACATAGAGTCATTCTACAAGGAAGTCAGATCACAACAGGTCGTATATGTTGTAACAGAGAGACTACTTAAACATGTGCATACATAAAAGTTTTAAAGAGCCCAAATAACACATAGGTAACACACTATGATCCCAATAGCAATCTTCCTCTTTAATATGCAAGGTAAATACATTACATTAGGCTCAAGGACTATTCCTCAACATCTAGAACTCTAACAAGTTAGAATACAAGGTTACGAAAGGACAGACACAAAGCTGCTCTCATCGCTTCGCTACACTGGAAGAGAAATATCCACCATAGCAATCACGGAACAACAACCAACCCTTCTCAGTTCTCCTTTCTACCTTTTATCTTCTTCTTTCTTCTCTTTGTGTGCCAACCTAAACTTCTAGTTCCTTCTCCCTTGCTTGATTGTCTTCATTCCTCGACTTCCCTTGATCTTTTCTAGCTTGGCTGTATCTGCTACTTCCCACCTTCCCTCTACAAATGTTGATCTTCTGCAAGTTCCTTCCCCTTTCCTTGATTGTTGTTTCAGCAACTCTTTAAAGACCATTTCTGCCACTTCTTGAGGCTTTTGACTTATCCAAAACATCTTAATTTCTCCAAAAACAAAGGCCCCAATAGGTCCCGACCACAATTCATTGACTCGCACTCGAGTCAATCTTTCTTCGGCATCATCAGTGTTATTGATGCTACTGTTGATGGTGTTGTTGATGATGCTTTTGCTAGTGGTGTTTTTGCTGATGCTTCTACTGGCGCTGGTGGTGTTGCTTATGTTGGTGGTGTTGCTGCTTGTTTTGCTAGCACTTCCTCTTGGTTAGTCTCTTTAAACGAAGGCCCCAATTCAGGGACAATCATGATGGTGACCTTGCAGAATCGAGTGTAGTCATTAAACGCTGTCTGCCAGGCCTTTGTGATTGCAGCTTCCTGTTCGAGGAATTTAGATGTTGCATCGGACGTCGGGTGGCCTGGATGGGGCATCAACAAGGAAGTCTAATGTGTTTCCATATCCTCGGTTAGTTGTTGTAGTGTCTCTAGTGTGTTTGAACTAGGGGCCGAAGATCCCAGAGTATTTTCTTTGTCCTGGCTGACTCATCTTCGATATGTTGAACGCATGCCTCCAAAATGTCTATCTCTGTCCTGAGCGTTTTCCTCTATTCTTTGTATTTAGTGTTCCTTGCATCGGTGATGAGCTCATTGACTCAGTCATGGAGTGGGTAAACTGGTTGGTTTTTCTTCATAAGGCTTCCTAACTAGTCGTGAACTTGTTGTAGGAGGGTGTAGGTGTGATTTGCAACATTTACAATGGAATCCTTGAGGGCAGTTGCGATGTTTATCTTATGTTCTATCTCATTGCAATATGTTGTCGTAGGGTCTGGCAATGCACTTCTTGTGGCTGTAAGAGTTTTCTCGAGTTCCTGATTGGTAGAGATTAAGTCATGGCATGCAGTCTGGATATGGTCACAACATTCAACCAATGTGCAAGCTGAAAAATATTATGGGGCATTAGTCACAACATCAAAAATGGAAGGCCATAGCACCTGGAATTTTGTGGTGATTTGCTCTAGCTACCCATGGAGTTGTTTTTTATCTTGGTGGAGTTGATCATGTTTGACTATGAGGGCAACAATTTGTTGTTGTTGTTGCTCATGATTGACAGTTAGATCATTGGGCAGCGTTGCGGCCTTTTGTGCAGCTTGCTGAATAAAAGTGAAGAATTGGGCTAAGGACTAGCCCTGAAGATCATCATGGTGCATAGTTGATGGATATGGGAACCGACTCTGCAAGGGCTCCCCACTGGCGACTGACTTGTCCGAGTGTCCGTGGGGAGAGGTGGCCTGTTGTGACGGTTCAACGAATGGGGGAGTGCTTTTGATGGAGAGAGGGAGTGGTGTAACTGGAGGAAACATATGAAGTGGTAGTGACATTGGGTTGATAGTGGTGGTGAGTGACTGGGTAATGATGGGTCTTGTGTTCAGTAGTGCACCTAACTCTAGCAATAAAGACACCATGGAAGCGGTGACGAGTTCTCCGTTGGGGACTGTTGTGATGGATTGGATAACATAATCAACTTCCATGTTCCTCTTTGTGCCCAGTGGTGTCCTAGAGTGTATAGTGTCTAAGAGGGTAGTGGATGTGGATAGAGTATGCGAGGACGGGTTGCGTGAGCTAGATGTCGCAACTAAAGTGGAGCAAGGAATTTCTTCAATGATGGGCAAGGTGGTATTGGATTGGGGTTCTTCAATGGTGAGGTTGACAATGTGACTGACAGGAGTCGATTTCTTCTTTTGGTCCCGACTGGAGGTTTTTTAGCTTTTGACTTACGGGGTTTTGGGATGGTGGGGTTGGACTGTGAATGAGGTCCTACTACTGAAAGGACCATGTTGTATTAAACTTGAAACTCAGGAAATTTCGAAACTGAACCTGTTGAGATCCCAATGTTGGCGATGGGTTCCTTCAAGGAGCTCATTTGATTCTTCAATGGTTTGATGACTAGTTGTATCTACTCCTTGGCCAAGTGTTTCCTAGAATCCATAACTGTCTCTCCTGGTATTTCTTGAGGTACCATCCTGTCAAAGAAATATATGTGTTTACCTTCCCAAATCTCCCCTACAATTCCTAGCAAAGAACCGACCTCTATGTGGAAAGCTTCGGTTGACAACATAAACTTTTGGGGTCGCATTTGGAAAGTATGGGTGTGAACGTAGTGTTGCCTCACATAGGTGTTCCCATGACTAACACTGAAATAAATCTCTGCTGAATATTCATCAAGTAGGGACTTGGGAATCTATTCTGCAGCCCTGATTACTGCCAACATTTTTATGTACCATCTACTAAACGAAGCCTCATTTATCTCCTTGCTGCTTGGGTCCCTCGAAGTTCTCCAAGGTGCATAACTTAGGACCAAAGGTTGGTCTTCTATGATGGAAGCTAGCTCCCGACCCTCTAGTGGGCACAATTTGCACATTGCCATAGCAACAAAGAGATAACCATAAATAAAATGTTTGGACCACTTGTAGACATCTTCACATGCTTTGAACATCCCATGGAGGAGAAAAGCACACCAATTTAGCTAGGAGCCTACTGTGCAATGCTCCGTGACTAAAACCGTATTCAACGTGAACTCATTCTTAGAGAAGTGACGCATCATATCCCTCACAATAATGTAGCAAGCGAACTTGATTTTTGGGGAGTTGATCAAATCTACGCGTGCACCCTTTCCTCCTCTCTTAGTATCATACTTGGTGTAGTAGTCAACTCATGGTGCTCCTGTGAACCCTGATTTACTACAAATGGCTCACGGCCTTGCGATCTGCTCTTGGCTGAATGATGCACCCATGGCTCCTGGTTAGTGGACCTACTGCTCAAATGATCACCGCCCACAGGGTAGTGATTTACAACCTTGCAATCCAATAATATGTGGTTATATATCACAATATCTTTGCCCTGTACTAATCTATCCTACCATGATCTTAATAGATGGTGTCCTATTGCTCAATGATGATCATGATTTTGCAAACATGTATGGTCTTACGACCCTCCTGTATGGCTCCCTCGTACTTGCAAATTTGTGGATCGACCTAGCGATAGAATACTAGCATATAGTGTATGGAATTGGTGTCTCAGTAATCTTGTGTGTCCCTCAACAGCTATGGTGAGGCTCGATGGATCGCGTGACCTCTTACAACTAATTGGATGGCACACAGTGTTTGATATGATCCCAAATGTCTTTCAGGCACCCATTGACTCTTCCAGAACTACCATGGCAGTCCAATCTCTGTATAAACTTTTCTGGTGTGAGTTGACGACGACTTGCTCTCCCACGGATCTTCAACGAGGCACAAAGAACACACCCGAACTTCTGCTCCATGGCTTGGCTCTAGCTGGCTCATGTTGGCGTAGAAATAACAACAGGGTCAAGACCCCAGTTCAAGCATAGGGGCCAACAAGGCTTCATTATAGTTTAGCACAACACCGACATTTTCACCTTACCTGGAAAGGGTAAGGAGTCTCACCAAAGGCGTGTCACAACCTTAGTTAGATGAGGGTTAGAATCCAACATCAAGGAAAACCATATCAAAGAATAGAGAGCAGATAACATAGAGTCATTCTACAAGGAAGTCAGATCACAACAGGTCGTATATGTTGTAACAAAAAGACTACTTAAACATGTGCATACATAAAAATTTTAAAGAGCCCGAATAACACACAGGTAACACACTATGATCCCAATAGCAATCTTCCTCTTTAATATGCAAGGTAAATACATTACATCAGGCTCAAGGCCTATTTTTCAACATCTAGAACTCTAACAAGGTAGAATACAAGGTTACGAAAGGACAGACACAAAGCTGCTCTCATCGCTTCGCTACACAGGAAGAGAAATATCCACCATAGTAGTCACGGGACAACAACCAACCCTTCTCAGTTCTCCTTCTACCTTTTATCTTCTTCTTTCTTCTCTTTGCGCGCCAACCTAAACTTCCAGTTCCTTCTCCCTTGCTCGATTGTCTTCATTCCTTGACTTCCCTTGATCTTTTCTGGCTCGGCTGTATCTGCTTCTTCCCACCACCCCTCCATAAATGTCGATCTTCTGCAAGTTCCTTCCCCTTTCCTTGATTGTTGTTTCAACAACTCTTTAAAGACCATTTCCGTCACTTTTTGAGCCTTTTGACTTATCCAAAACATCTTAATTTCTCCAAAAACAAAGGCCCCAATAGGCCCCGACAACAATTCATTGACTCGCACTCAAGTCAATCTTTCTTCGGCGTCATCAGTGTTATTGATGCTACTATTGGTGGTGTTGTTGATGATGCTTTTGCTAGTGGTGTTGTTGCTGATGCTTCTGTTGGCGGTGGTGGTGTTGCTTATGTTGGTGTTGTTGCTGCTTGTTTTGCTAGCGCTTCCTCTTGGTTAGTCTCTTTAAGAGAAGGCCCCAATTCAGGGACAACCATGATGGTGACCTTGCAGAATCGAGTGTAGTCATTAAACGCTGTCTGCCAGGGCTTTGTGATTGCAGCTTCCTGTTTGAGGAATTCAGATGTTGCGTCAGACGTCGGGTGGGCTGGACGTGGCATCAACTAGGAAGTCTAATGTGTTTCCATATCCTCGGTTAGTTGTTGTAGTGTCTCCAATGTGTTTGAACTAGGGGACAAAGATCCCAAAGTATTTTCTTTGTCCTGGCTGACTCATCTTCGATATGTTGAACGCATGCCTCCAAAATGTCTATCTCTGTCCTGAGCGTTTTCCTCTATTCTTTGTATTTAGTGTTCCTCGCATTGGTTATGAGCTCATTGACTCAGTCATGGAGTGGGTAGACTGGTTGGTTTTTCTTCATAAGGCTTCCTGACCAGTCGTGAACTTGTTGTAGGAGGGTGTAGGCGTCATTTGCGACATTTACAGTGGAATCCCTGAGGGCGGCTGCAATGTTTATCTTCCGTTCTATCTCATTGGCATATGTTGTCGTATGGTCTTGCAATGCACTTCTTGTGGCTGTGAGAGTTTTCTAGAGTTCCCGATTGGTAGAGATTAAGTCATGGCATACAGTCTGGATATGGTCACAACATTCAACCAATGTGCAAGCTGAAAAATATTATGGGGCATTAGTCACAACATCAGAAATGGAAGGCCACAATACCTAGAATTTTGTGGTGATTTGCTCTAGCTACCCCTGGAGTTGTTTTTTATCTTGGTGGAGCTGATCACGTTTGACTATGAGGGTAACAATTTGTTGTTGTTGTTGCTCATGGTTGACAGTTAGATCATTAGGCAACGTTGCGGCCTTTTGTGCAATTTGCTGAATAAAAGTAAAGAATTGGGCTAAGGACTAGCCCTGAAGATCATCATGGTGCATAGTTGATGGATATGGGAACCGACTCTGTAAGGGCTCCCCACTGGTGATTGACTTGTCCGAGTGTCCGTGGGAGAGGTAGCCTATTGTGACGGTTCAACCAATGGGGGAGTGGTTTTGATGGAGACAGGGAGTGGTGTAATTGGAGGAAACGTATGAAGTGGTAGTGACATTGGGTTGATAGTGGTGGTGAGTGACTGGGTAATGATGGATCTTGTGCTCATTAGTGCACCTCACTCTAGCAATAAAGACACCATGGAAGCGGTGACGAGTTCTCCGTTGGGGACTGTTGTGATGGATTGGATAACAGAATCAACTTCCATGTTCCTCTTCGTGCCCAATAGTGTCCTAGAGTGTATAGTGTCTGAGAGGGTAGTGGATGTGGATGGAGTATGCGACGACGGGTTGCGTGAGCTAGATATCGCAACTAAAGTGGAGCGAGGAATTTCTTCAATGATGGGCAAGGTGGTATTGGATTGGGGCTCTTCAATGGTGAGGTTGAAAATGTGACTGGCAGGGGTTGATTTCTTCTTTTGGTCCCGACTGGAGGTTTTTTAGCTTTTGACTTACGGGGTTTTGGGATGGTGGGGTTGCACTGTGAATGAGGTCCTACTACTGAAAGGACCATGTTGTATTAAACTTGAAACTTAGGAAATTTCGAAGCCGAACCTGTTGAGATCCCAATGTTGGCGATGGTTTCCTTCAAGGAGCTCATTTGATTCTTCAGTTGTTTGATGATTGGTTGTATCTACTCCTTGGCTAGGCGTTTCCTGGAATCCACAACTGTCTCTCCTGGTATTTCTTGAGGTACCATCCTGTCAAAGAAATATATGTGTTTACCTTCCCAAATCTCCCCTGCAATTCCTGGCAAAGAACCGACCTCTATGTGGTAAGCTTCGGCTGACAACATAAACTTTTCGAGTCGCATCTGGAAAGTATGGGTGTGAACATAGTGTTGCCTCACCCAAGTGTTCCCATGACTAACACTGAAATAAATCTCTGTCGAATATTCATCAAGTAGGGACTTGGGAATCTATTCTGCAGCCCTGATTACTGCCAACATTTTTATTTACCATCTACTAAATGAAGCCTCATTTATCTCCTTGCTGCTTGGGTCCCTCGAATTTCTCCAAGGCGCATAACTTAGGACCAAAGGTTGGTCTTCTGTGATGGAAGCTAGCTCCCGACCCTCTAGTGGGCACAATTTGCACATTGCCATAGCAACAAAGAGATAACCATAAATAAAATGGTTGGACCACTTGTAGACATCTTCACATGCTTCGAACATCCCCTGGAGGAGAAAAGCACACCAATTTAGCTCGGAGCCTACTGCGCAATGCTCCACGACTAAAATCATATTCAACGTGAACTTATTCTTAGAGAAGTGACGCATCATCTCCCTCACAATAATGTAGCAAGCGAACTTGATTTTTGGGGAGTTGATCAAATCTACGCGCACGCCCTTTCCTCCTCTCTTAGTATCTTACTTGGTGTAGTAGTTGTTATCCCCCGTCTTCTTAGATCTCTTGGAAATCATTTCGAATACAGTTGAAACTGCGTCTCCTGCTGCTAGCAACCCAGTGAGCCTTTGAATCTCTATTGCATGAATTGGGTATCTTTGTTGAGCCAGAGTGATCCTCCATGCATTCCGTTGACTAATAACTTTGTACATTGCATCGCTGCTAGATTCATCCCAAACACTAGCAAACTTCTCAAGTTCAGTAAGGTGGACCGTTGGATTCCTTTGAAATAAATTTTGACTTTGATTATTTCACTCTCATCTTCCTTCGTGACTAACTTTGTGTAGACATCATGTTTCATGGCCAGAAATTGGAATGAGTTCGAAATATTGTTGTTGACTAGCCCGACCTTGTCATACTTGCTGTAAAGCGGTTGCCTTACTCCAATTATTTCATCCAACCCCAACTCTGGAACATATACAATTTTCTTCGTCATCTCGAAGTGGCACTGATAAACACAAATTGCAGGGGGATGGTACTTAACCCTAGAACAACAGAAATTAGAACCAGACTACAAATGAAACAACTCTACCTCCTTGGCTTTAGACTTTGAGGAATTCGACATTGCCATGAAAATTAAGTAGACCAACTCAACATGACATTTCTGATGAGACCTCCTAACTAATTACTACAACAACTTTCCCTATGCATACTCAATCGTGTTAATCCTACCATTGGCTGAGCTGGACTTGACTCGAATGAAACAATTCTGAAAAAGGAAAGGTGGAGTTGATGGGTAATTATGTTATAGTGATGGAAGACATTTAGGATTTAATTATTGCTATAATAGGAAAGCTTTAATGGGAATCTAGGCTGAAACCAACATTATTGTCTAATTATTATAGAAAGGACTCTTAACACGTGTGACCCCCACTCTTATTATAGTAAGGGTTGGCTGTTGGCCTGGTCGTCAACCCCGTGGGTGCTAATAATACCATGACCTTGAAGTTTAAGGGGATAGACCAGCAGGGGTGGGTGGTTATCCCCGACCCACGACCGCATGGCCCATGTGGCCATAGTTTTCACACTTAAGGGTTATTGAGCAATTTAATTATCCAACAAATTGCACCTTTAGCCGGCGAAATTGTCGCCTCCATAGCGGAAAACAGGGAAAACTTGTAGCATTGTTAGATTGTTTATCCATTTTGTAGGATTGATAACAGGGAAAGATTTTTCAAAGCTTGTTGAATGGGCAATAAGGGTCTCCAAGAGATAGAGGAGATGAATTTGTCTCTTCGAATGGAGAACATTGAATTGAGAAGAATGCTTGAAATTGCTAAAGAGGAGAAGAGGTACTTGCACCTTTAGTTGTAGCAAGTGCTTGAGGAACAAGTCGCTGAAAGTTCCACACCTGTGACAGTAAAGGAAACCTCCAAAGTGAAGCCAATATGTGAGCATGGTTCAATTAGAGGTTATGAACTGTATGAGGAAAATGATGCATATGAATTTTGTAAGCATCTCATAGATTCTCATCATATGTCAGTTGGTAAGAGTGGGTGGCTAGAGTCATCTACAAAGTCATCATCAACATATGAAGCAGAAAAGGTAGATGGAAATTTCAAGGAGGTAATAAGAATCTCAAGTTCAAATCCTTCTATTTATGCTCATAGAAACTTTTTTGTAGCATTTGAACAACATACTAGAGGCATTGTTATGAAGATGCTATCTAAAATGGTTATGAAGGAGGAGGCCTCGACAACAATGGCCAAAGAAGGATTACCAATCCAATAATGATACAAGAGATACCAAAATATAAAGGATTGGGATATGGTCAAAGAGAGTTTGGAGAATGCTCTAAACGGTTGGAGGGAAATCAATCACCAGAGGATGATATGTCACACCAAGATCGTGGTGATAATGTTCATTTGTCTCCTAAGAGATATGGATGCTTTAAATGACCTTGCATGTCATTGTTCAATCCACATCGTCAAAGTTGTAGCCCAATGGAAAGGTATAAATTTCATTGGTGTTTTCCAAATGTTGGTAATTTTGACTATTTGTGGAACATGTATCCTTGCACTTTGTGTGATGCATTTGACCATTGTGTGGTTGTTTGTGAGAAACACACGGTAATGGTCAAAAGAATGGATCATATCTTGGCATCAAGCTTGATGAATCTTCTTCATGTTTTAGGACTTCCTTGTCGGAAAGCAAGATAAAGTACTTTTGTACCCATTGTAAGATGCATGGGCATGGGAATAATTGATGTTGGAAACTACATCTAGAGCTTTGTTCCGACAAGGATAAAGAGATTGTGCAAACCAATGCAAGGGAAGAAAGAAGTGGAAAATAGTACTCGTTGCGTTCCTAAGGAAACCTTCAAAGAAAAGTATATGCAAAAAGAGAACCCATAAGCCTAGAAGAGGCAAAGTTTGGGTAGATTGTTTGTTGCTTTGTAAATTGTAAAAGCTTGTTGTTGTCATTACTTGTTTTGGGTACTTTATAAAGTGAACAAGAACAATCACTATGAACAACAAGTATGTGTTTTTCATTGACATGTTATGTAGTTGGCTTGTTTATAAGTCCAAATGTTTGAGGACTTTTGGAATATACAATGTTTGTTGTCCAAGTTTGTCTACAAGTTTTTCATGTACTCACCAATGCAAGCGTTCAAGATGAAACTTGTTGTGAATAGAATCTTTGTTTAAGATTATACAAGATGACTATGTTTTTGCAAGCAAATCGAATTATGTCATTGAATTTTTGCAGCAGTGTACTTTTTTGTACAAGCTCATTTTCAGGACATTAAATAAAATTTGAATCAAAGCATGATAGGCATTTTATTTCTTATGATTTCCAAGATGGAAAGTCAAGTTTGTCTTCAACAAAGGAACTTTGGGATGAAGTTGTTTGAGCCATGAAATATGGGTTTAAATAGAATGCTCATATTCCACTCATCAATGTTTTTGTTCCTGCATCAACAATAAGAATTTTGGCTCGATTCTTGACAAGACGGTAGGTCTTCACGATGAAGATAGGTGAAGTACCTTCACTAGAGCTTGAAGGGCACCAATTGAAAACAAATAATTATAGATTGAGTTTTGGGTAATTTTTTATTTTCAACCTCATTTTATTTACTAGGACAAGTAAACTTTTGGAGTCCAAAAGTTTCCAGTGGGGAGGTATGATCCGGTGATCAAATTTTAAATGTTTCAAAACTGACATCAAGTCTAAGTATTCGTTGTTCTGAATCCAACAACATTCGTTTCAACTCAATCTGATAATGTATGCTTAAGTTATCATGTCCTGATCGTTTGTCCCAATAGCTAAAAAATTAGCAGGTTTGCTAACTAGGTAGCTCACTGGGCTATCGTACTTTTGACATCATTAGATGACTTGGCATGTATGGACCAATGAGATCATGCCAAGTGGCAACCTCGTATTGGTCGAATTTGATTGGGTCGATTTGTGTGTGGTGGACTAATTAGGGTGTGCCATGTGGCCCAACCAAAGGCTGCCACATGACACGCCACGGTTGGCCAGAATTTCGGTATGGGTCAGACAAGATGGGTAGGATTCGAACCTGCAACCTTAGATCTAGTAGACTAGCACATTGTCACTTCGCCACAAGGGTGATTCTTACCCTCACAAGGGCCTCAGAGCTATTTAAGATTTATGAAGCGCATATATGGGAGGAAGGGCTAGGCGGTCAGCCCCGAACCCTGGTCGTTTGCTCTCCATATGACCATGGCACAAAAGGGTTAGGGATCGGGGACTAGCCCTGATCCCTTGTCACCAACCAGCAACATGACAACAGGTGCACCCAAGTAGAGCTCAACAGAAAAGGGCTTAAGATTAGCTCTAGCCCTGGTCACGGGGACTTACATATGACCTCGTCGGTATATTGGAGTGAGCTCAACAGAGAAGGGGTTTGGGATATCCCTAGGCTCCAGTCATATGGGTGCCATAGAACCTTGACAGAGCGCCCATCGATGGGGAGTTTGAATAGGGGCTAGCCCTAGGCCATATGGCCACCAACTTGACCGCAACACCATGGAAGAGGGGGCTTGACAGTAAGGGTGGGATTGTGGCTCAGTCCTTGGCCCTGTGGGCACTAATAAGACCACAACCCCAATGTTTAAGGGGCTAGACCAGTGGGGGCGGGCAGTTAGCCCCATCCCCCAGCCACATGGCCCATGTGGCCATAGTTTCCGCACTTAAGGGTTATTGGGCAATTTAATTATCCAACAAATTTCACATTCGACGGGTGAAATGGTCGCCTCCACAGCGGAAAACATGGAAAAATTGTAGCATTGTTTTATTGTTTATCCATTTTGTAGGACAGATAAAGGAGGAGTTTTTAGAGCTTGTTGGAGCCATAACATGGTGAGTTTTTGGCCTTTTGGAGCTTAAGAAGAGTCTAGATAGGGGTTTTTGGACATTCTGGATTTAATGGTGACTTATATTTTTTGATTGGAGCATATCTAAAAAAAATTTTGCAGGTTCAAGTCCATGAATGTATGGATCAATCAATGTTTTGGAGCAGTTCTTGAAGGTGTTTGACCATGGGGAAGACCTTTTAGGGTTTCTCTTACCTTCAGATGTTTACTGTAGTAGCTGTTACTTACAGGGTTCAACTCATCTATTATTTCCTCACTATGTGTTGTTGAGGAAATCTTTATTTTGTATTTCAATGTGGAATTGAAGTGCTTGAATGCTCATGTATGCTCATTTTCAGATGGAGTAGGTGGTCTTTGTAGGAAACACTTTTTATCGTTGATGGTTTCATGACTGACTGTAGGTTGTCATGCTGTTTATAGTGAGAGTTCTTTGTAGTAGAACATTTCCTTGAAGGGGAAACTAGCCACTTGTTTTATTAACAAACTTTCTGTACTCTTTTTCACTAAATAGAGTAGTCTAGCTATGTTGGCAGGCCCAGAGATGTAGCCCAAGAGGGGTGAACTCCATAACCAAATTCTTTGTTGTTGCTCTTCATGAATGCCTATATGAGTTATATGATAAGATGTTGCTGATGTTTTACGTTTACATGAAAAGCTAACTCATAGTCCTTGAAGAGACCTTTGAAAACCTGTTTGTCATAAGACCCATTTTTCATTGCAAAGCGTCAAGAAGAATAATCACTTTTTAGGAAGGAGAAGTTCCCCTCCAATTTCAAATCATATGTGATTTGATGCCTATACATTCTATTGGTGGACATCTCTATTACATCACCTTCATTGTTGACTTCTCAAGAAAGACATGCATATATTATTTGAAGCACAAGGATGAAGCCTTCGAAATGTTCAAGGAGTTCAAAGCTTTGATCGAAAATCAAACAGGGAAGAAAATCAAGATATTCAGGTTTGACAATGGTAGAGAGTACATTTAGAATGAGTTCATCAATTATTGCAAGAAGGAAGATATCAAGAAAGATACAATTGTTCCTTATACTCCTGAACAAAATGGAATAGTTGAAAGAAATAACAAGTCTATTGTAGAAGCTACTCATGCCATGCTTCACGATCAAAAGTTGCCAAAGTTCCTTTGGGGAGAAGAAACAAATGTTTCTGTATAGGTTCAAAATAGGGTGCGTCATCAAGCATTGGACAAAAAGACCCCTGAAGAAGTGTTCACAGGTGTCAAGCCTGAGTTGGCCATTTCCATATCTTTGGATGCCATATATATTTCCTTGTGACAAAGAACAAAAGAAACAAGCTGGAAGCCATGGGAAGAAAAAGGCACGTTTGTTGGATATTGTGAAAATTCTAAAGCTTTTAGAATATATATTCCAGGTCAAAGGTGTTGAAGAATCTAGGGCAGTTAGCATTAGATAGATTCTTCTATACTTGATAAAAATTTGTGAAATGCTTTTACTATTTATCTTATCTTAATATTCTTCTTATTATGAGTGTGTGTGCTTCATCAAAATGCTACCAAAACAAAGAGACAAGAACACAAGAAGTTGGCATTCTACCAAGGCCAAAACTTCCCTCTCCTGGAGAGAAAAACCCGCACATAATTCTTCTTATAGAGATTCTAATTGACAAACACCAAGAGCCTCTATGCCACTCGAAGACCAAGACACCAATCCTCTTCCTTTGTTACTATTGAGATCATCTTCATCTCTGCTATTTCACTGAGGTCATCCTTATTGCATTACAGTAGTACCATTGTTGCACCTTCATCTAGATGATTGCTGCACCTTCACTGAGATCATCACCATGTCAACTAGGTCTCTATACTGACCTTGTCTTCATCGAGATCATGGCTGTATGTACATGATTACTTCTATGAGAGTATAGTTGTACTTAGAAAGTATGCCAAGGCATAGAACATTACTGTAGGATCAACGAGGTTCTTATCATTACAATGACATTGTGACTATGAGTATGTCAAGAGTGTATCATCCTCTTCATAATATATATGCCAAGATTGTGTGTTCTACTATGAGATCATCGTGGTCCTTAACCATGACAGTAGTACTGAGATCCTTCTCATCACATATATGAAAAGACTGTTGATATCCATTGTGATTGTGATAGTATTCTCACTGCACCGACACTATTTCAGAGACATCTGAAAAGTGTCTTTCTGTAATGCGGATTGTAGACCCCTATACTTCTCTGATATTTCAGAGATCCAAGTTGTAGAGAGATGTCTGAAATTTCTTGACTTTAATTCTAAACTTACAGGCCTATTTATAGTGGTTTGACCCACATATTAAGCCAACCTGTTAGTGTGAACAGAGGTGTCACTATTTGCAAGCAGACATGAGTTTTATTTAGTTCATTTGCTGGTCGACTTCATCATGAGAATTGTGCTTGTCTTGGGGGGTTTTTCTTGACATTTAGTTTGACCCATATACATTACACATAGGCTCAAGAAGAGCTATTCAATTTTCTTTTGAATCTTTGACTTTCCTAGACCTATGGAATGAGCAAGAAACTCATTCATATAGTTTATAAAAATAATAATTCTTTTTCTTGACAAGTACAAAGATCAAAATTACATTGACAAATACCAAACCTAGTTACCCTTTTCTTCAACAAAAGGAAGGTTGAAATTAGCAGGGATGTAACGTTCGATGAAGATGTTTCCTTTAGAAAAGTAAGGGACCTTCCTCCGACTCCTCCCCTTGAGAAGACGAATGATGATATGATATTCTAGATGGTCCTTCCGTGTCTAAATCTGAGACAAATATTTTTGATGATCCCATGGAGCCCATGGACCCCTTAGATCCTCCATGTGATCTTCCTTCAAGGAAAAGGCCACTTTGGTTCCATGACAGATTACAGGATGATGAAAGATGAGTTCCTATTCAAAGATCATTTAGAGAAAGGAAGTAGCCATTCAGATACCTGAGATATGTTGTATCCATGGGTACTATATTCAAGTCGAACCTACCACCTTTGAAGAAGCCATGAAAGAACAAGTTTGAAAGGATGCTATGGCCAAAGAATATGAATCAATTAAGAAGAATGACATATGGGATGTTGTGTTGAGATTGGACGAGAAATCCGTGGTGACTTCAAAGTGGTTCTTCAAGATTAAACATGGAGTTGATGGTTCTTCAAGATTAAATATAAAGAAAGGTTCGTAGCTTGAGGATTCTCCTGAAAAGAGGGAGAATATTTTGATATATAATTTCACCTGTGGCTCGATATACAACCATTCATTTGATAGTTTATCTTGTTGCTAGTCAAGGATGGAGCCTTCATCAAATGGACATGAAGACAACATTCCTCCATGGCATGTTATAGGAAGAAGTGTACATTGATCAGCCACAAGGATTTGAAGTAGAGGATCGAAAGGCACATGTTTGCAAGTTGAAGAAGACATTGAATGGTTTAAAACAAGCCCTGAAAGCATGGTACACCCACATAGAAAATTATTTGGTGAAGCTAGGATTCACAAGAAGCAATATTGATCCCAACCTATACTTCAAAGTAGTCCAAAGTATGTCATTGATTTTGGTTTTATATGTTGACGATCTATTCTTGATAGGTAGTGAGTCCCTAATGATAGAGTCTAAGAGGGAGCAAGCCTTTGAATTCGAGATGAAGGTCTTTGGACTCATGCACTACTTTCTGGGCCTTGAGGTGTGGCAAAGGCCTAGTGAGATTTTCCTTTCACAAGGAAAAAATGTCGTGAAGCTGTTGGAGAGATTTGGAATGACAAAATGCAAGTCATTTCCTGTTGGCATTATGTTTCTGGTATGGTTATATGTTACAGATGTTGTATTTGATGGTAACACCCATGGCAAGGCTCTCAATATGATGAAAATTAAGAAGTACGCAGGAGAACAGTTCAGAAGATGCGTACCCGCAGGTACGCTGTGTAGGGACCGCGTCCAGACACGCAGGTTACCCATTCATGAGGTGCGTACCCCCAGTGCACACACTTCAAGGCAGTAAAACGCGCACACGTGGGGTTTCTCATGTTTAACCCTTGGTATTTAGCCGCCGGTATTGTGTTATCATGGTTTTGGCCCGTGGTATTGTTTTATTTTATTATTATTATTGAGCCCCATGATCCTTGATTTGAGGAAGAGCTTGCCTATATAAAGCAAAGGAGATCATTTGGCTTAGTATGCTTTTGGGTTGAATATCTTAAGATCTGAAATATTTGGGTTATTGTTTCAAAAAGCTTGATCTATATAAAAGTGAAGTAGAAAACGAATCTGTGAAGGGTGATCTCTCAAGCGCTTGATCAGATCTGGGCATCCGTCTAACTGTCGCACACTGGTGATCTGCAAATTCAGCCCTAATCTGATGTACATAGGTGTTTAACAGTGCCTCTGCGTGGGTACGCAGAGTAGGAGAAGGCGAGCGGCGTGGGTATGCAGAGTAGAAGAAGGGTGACTGCGTGGGTACGCAGAGCAGAAACGGGCGAACTGCGTGGGTACGTAGAGCAGAAACGGGCGAACTGCGTGGGTGCGCAGAGCAGCAGTGGTTCAGGTGCGTACGTACAGGAAGAGTATGCGGCGCGACAGTGTCTTTGGGTGCGTACCTACTGTGGGAGTACGCGGCGCGATAGTGCATTTGGGTGCGTACTGTACGCGGCACGACAGAAGAAGCAGTGCGTGGGCACACAGTGCAGCAGAAGGAGATCTGCAGGTATACGCAAAGAAGCAGAGGGTGAAGTGCGTACCGACACAGGCCAGTAAAAGGAAAACCGCGTATCTGACTTAAGATCTTCTGTTGACTGAATTTTTTCTGTTGATAATGTGTTCTGGGTTCAGTTCTGTTATTTTGATCTGGTTACTGCAGCTGACTGTAATTTATATGTACTTGATGATCATTTGATGTATATGATCCAGTTGAAAATTTATGAAAGTGGTCCTTGAAAGAAAAAAAGTAGGGGGTTGTAGCTCCCTTCCAGGAGAGACTGGAAAACGAGAGAGAGTTGTAGCTCTCTGCAGGTTGCAGCCTGCGTACTGGTAAAGGACTGCACCAGTACAAGACCATTGTAAAAGGAGTTTCTAAATTGAAAGAAGATAGAGACATATTGCAGCAGGTGGTTTTCACCCACATTGGGTTTCCACCTTATATCTGGTGTTCTTTGATGTGACTGTCTGTTTTTCCTTGTTCATGCTCATTATTTTATGGTACTGATATGCAAAAATAATTCAAAGTAGAAATAAGGAAGATTTGGTAAAAGGACTAGATAATATTGATTCACCCCCCCTCTCAGTATTATTTTCAACTCATTTCCCACACCGATTGAAATGGATTTCAAGAAATTATGTGGAGAAGTTGAGGACCTGATTTGGCAAATCCATTCAAGTATAGACAATTGATTAGGGCTTTGATGTTCTTAGTGAACATCCATCTAGATATATGCTATGCGGTAAACAAATTATGTCAATTCATGACCGAGCCTCTCCATGCACATTGGATCATTGTCAAACACATTTTGAGATATTTGCATGGGATGATCGCCCTTGGTCTGAGATATTCTGCCGAAGATGTTCAACTTCATGGATATCCCAATGTTGACCAAGAAGGAAACATTGTCGACATGAAGATTACATATGGATGTTGTTTTAGTCTTGGATCTGCCATGGTATCTAGAATGAGTAGGAGGCAAAAGTCTTTAGCATTGAGTACCCGTTAAGGCAGAGTACATTGCTGCTAGCATGGCTAGTTGCAAAGCAGTTTGGTTGAGGAAGCTCTTTGGAGAGCTATTTGAGTAGACCTAGACACTACAATGATTTATTGCGACAACTAGAGTGGAATATTTCTGGCAGATAATATCGTATTTCATGATAAGTCCAAGCACATAGAGATTCAATATCATTACATTCAAGACTTTGTGCATAGAGGAGCCATTAGACTCCATCATATATCGACAGATGAGAAGATTGCAGATATTCTCACCAAGGCTTTTATTAAGGGGAAGTTATTGGTCTTCAGAGAGTAGCTTCAACTGATGGATATGACCCCTCCTGATAAGGGGCAACACTGATCAAGAAAACTGAGCTAACTCTTCCCCCCTGTCTGAGATCCTAGGGTGAGGAATTAAGATAGAGGGCTCCTGGGGTTGAGGGATCTTTGGACAAAAGGTTCGTATATGTTTCTCCCCTATCTTTTACCCATAGTTTCGGATTTGTTGCTCCCCTATCTTGGTGTTTGGATAGTATACCCTAATTGGCATCATACCCAGAAGCTAGCCTTGTTGGGAATACTACTCCCTATTTGGCCAACGGGTTGAGAGTGTACTTGGGGGTGTACAACCCAGGTTGATTATGATGTAGGTGTTCTACTACATGACTCTTGAGGGTCATTGTTGGGAATATTAGTTGGCAATAGGATGGGTTGAGATGTGCTCCCCTATATCACCTATTGCTAGATATGGGGTTGCAGGGATTTTTCTCCCCCATGAGATTCAGGATTGAGATATGTTCCTTGTTGTAGTTTCAGGTTGAGATGTGCTCCTTGATATTGTTCTCAGATTGCGATATGCTCTCTAACATTATAGAGCATGGTAGCTAATGCTCCCAGATTCTTCTTCTTCAGATTTGAGAATGTTTCAGCGAATAGAGTTGAGCAGAGATGGGACATGATATGACGACTTGATACACATGACATGATGCAGTTAAAATTTCTCCCTAGCTGAGAGGGAGTGTTAATTTTGCAACTCAATGACAAATTCCAACCATGGGACTAGATTCCTCTTTTCGAGAGAACCATTTTTTACTATTGAAGCACTCAATTTGGACTAGGGAAAGTGTTCTTATGAAGAAAAGCCCATATCTACACATTTTGGATAGGTCGGCCCTAACAGGAAATTGGTCACCCTTGGAAGCCTATAGATACAAGTGACCTCAAGCTCATTTGGACATCACCAAGCATCATCTTCTTCTCTTCTTCATTGATTTGTTCGCACATGTCTGAGGTTGGGTTGAGGAAAGAGGTTCACATAGGTCCAAACATATAGGGTTTGAAGCTCGCACAAGTTCTAGGGTTTTGGGTCACCACTGCAGGCTCGTCAAAGGTAATTTTCGGCTATAATCGCAGGCTAGCAGGCTCAAGGGTGCAGTTGGAAGGTCCTAGCCGCATGCACACCTCTTTCTCCATGCGGTTGGGCACTAGGGCTAAATTTGACCGCAAACTAGAAAAATTGTGTTTGATATATATTGACGTTGGAAACATATTTTTGAATGTTGTTGGGTTATTTTGTTAGATGATTTTGTATAGGGCTCATTGTACCCTTTGCTGAACATTTTATGACAATCTAATAGAAGAATAATTTTCAAAGTATTTTCCCCCTTGTGGGGTTTTCCCATGGCTTTTGACCAAACCCGGTGTCTCTCATTGATGTGTTGTTTGTCTCTGTTATCATTGCATTTATTGTTCAATGTTCAATTGCTGTTAATGATTGGAAAGATTAATTGTTATTGAAAAGATTGCTAGTTGAAGAATTGAATTGGGCTAAAAGTAATTGAAACAACATAGAGCAACGTGAAAATTAACACTTCCGTTGACCCTCATTTGAATTTTATCTCTTCAAAATTAATTTTTCATCAATGGTTATATTTCTTCATATTCGATGGTGGAGTGTCCATTAGAAACTTTGCCAACCTAAATCTTTATCACAATTTTAGTCCCAAAAATCTCTAACAATATGAACAACTATGAAAATCCACATTAACTTATTGAAAAAAGTTATTAAAAATAAAGTAATGATCAATAAAAGATATTTAAATTGAAAATAAAGAACAAAAATATTACTCAAAATTAAAATAACATAAAAGTAAAAAACTAAAATAATGATTTGAGTGAATATTTGTGGATTAGAAATTTAAAAAATAATAAAAACTAAAAATTATAATTAACATGAAAAGAAAAAGCAGTATATTAAATAAATAAAGGAGTATAAAAATAAAGTAAATTGCTCTAAAAAACAATGAATTTTTAGGCGAGATTAAAATCGGGTAAAATATCTCTATCACTAAACAACTTTACTTCATTTATTATTTGTTAATATAAAATATTAAAATAATAAATTTTTAATTATTATTTATTAATAAATATTAAAAGAATAAACTTTTAATTTTAATTTGTGGAATTAAAATATATTTTTTGTTATTGAATTAAATTCGAAAAAAAATAGATTTCAAGCTTTCGTTATCCATCAGGTTCTTGAGTGGTTTTGCAGACTAATCACATAATCCATTTCTCAATACTCCACGCTTTGGAACACTACCTTTTATAATGATAAAAAATAATAATTTATTAACATAAAACTTAAAAAATAATAATTTATTAATATAAAACTTAAAAATATAAAATGTTATACGAAAATATTTGATAGAGATAAACCTGCTCAAAGAATTATAATACAATAACCTGCACATTACAACTCACACCTTTACTAATCATTAAAATTTACATCACGTCATCTAAAGAAAAGTCCACCTGTTCCATAATTAATGGATGACCATGTCCAATAGGTAAAAGCCAGTGTTTTAATGGACTTTCATTGACTTATTACAGGTTTTTCAAAGTCCCGGTAAACAAGGAGGATCTGGATAATTTCAGACAAGACATAGATGGTATGTACAGGCAAATTAATACCCACATGGGTATTTGTATTTTAGATGCCAATAGCCGCAAGAAAGCCCCTCTCTCCAGAAGATATCCGGATCATGCAGGTGAATATATGATTGAAATAATTTGTTTATTTTAAATTTGTTCTTCCCACAAACATGGATCTGATGATTAATGCCGTTGAAACAGTTGGAATAGAGGAGTCGGTAAAAGAAATTATCGATCTTTTGGAATGGGCCAGTGACAAAAATGCCATTGCAATTATGGTGCATGGATTCGGCGGAATAGGTAAGACCACCCTTGCAGATGCTGTCTTTTCGTTCGCTGACATTCAAGGATGTAAATATTCTAAAGTTCAACTCTTCGAAAATATCGATTCAACTCCAAAGATAGTAGAGCTACAGAGATTGATGTTAAAAGATTTGATGGAACATGGAGAGACGGTTCCAGATATTAGAAGTGGGCAGGATGGACAACGAGAAGTGGGCAGGATGTTAGAGGAGGTGCCCGCGTTTATCTACATAGATAATGTTTTGGGGCAAGAGTAATCAGAATGGAGCACTGTTCGAGTATAATGCAATTGCCTGAAGATTTTGGATCATTGATTTCTCTGGACAGTGGAAACACTCAATTTGCAGCGTTGCAACAATCTAAAAGTGCCTCCTAGTAATTTTGAGAAACTCACAGCATTGAAATTATTGGATCTATCCTATTGCGAGAGGCTACTAGATCTCCCTCATGGTTTAGGAAACTTAACATCACTTGCTGAATTAGATTTGAAGGGATGCAGCCAATTAAGAAGTATTCCAGAAAGCATTGGAGAGCTGAAGTCGTTGACCTCCTCAGGGATGCAGCCAATTAAGAAGTATTCCAGAAAGAATTGGAGAGCTGAAGTCGTTGACCTCCTCAGTGGATATGTCAGGCTGTTCAAGTTTAAAAGAACTACCTAATGGGTTCTGCAACCTCTCCTTTATTACGTATCTCGGGAGTTTGCGGATACTTAGTTGACCCACTTTGTAGCGTTGAAAAAATTGCCTGACAGCTGGGTGATCTAGTTAGTGGTTTGCAAGAACTCACACTTTCATATTGCCGATCTATACAGGAATTACCAGGGTCCATTGCAAAGCTCCAATCTTTAAGAGTAATCAGAATAGAGCACTGTTCGAGTATAATGCAATTGCCTGAAGATTTTGGATCATTGATTTCTCTGGACTGTGGAAACACTCAATTTGCAGCGTTGCAACAATCTAAAAGTGCCTCCTAGTAATTTTGAGAAACTCACAGCATTGAAATTATTGGATCTATCCTATTGCAAGAGGTTACTAGATCTCCCTCATGGTTTAGGAAACTTAACATCACTTGCTGAATTAGATTTGAAGGGATGCAGCCAATTAAGAAGTATTCCAGAAAGCATTGAAGAGCTGAAGTCGTTGACCTCCTCAGGGATGCAGCCAATTAAGAAGTATTCCAGAAAGCATTGGAGAGCTGAAGTCGTTGACCTCCTCAGAGATGCAGCCAATTATGAAGTATTCCAGAAAGCATTGGAGAGCTGAAGTCGTTGACCTCCTCAGTGGATATGTCAGGCTGTTCAAGTTACGAGAGGTTGAAGGAACTTGAAGCAAGAAGTGGAGAGAGTAATATAGAGTTGTTAAGAGAATTGTTTCCAACTGGAAAGGGGGAAACCGCTCACATCTTTCGAAAGAATTATACAGCACACAAGGTATTAAGTTCTGACTTGTGTTATAATTTCTCTTTTAAAACAGAATTTACCATATCTATAATTGTAGGGCGCTTCAAATGAAAACTCCAAACCTTGTAGCTGCGAAGTGGAAAAATTGAAAGGAAAAAGGATTTTGTTAGACATCAGGCCTGTTGACATGTGTTATGATATTCGTGTGGGGCCTTTGATGGAACTGTATAACACAATGAAAGAGGCATTTAATTTAGAAGTTATATCAATTCCACTTGTGCAGCCAAACAGAAATATAAAAATGGAGATGTTTGAGCAGTTCTCAGGAGATGCTCCGCGGTTGATTAATTTTTTTCTTTATTTTGGAAGGTAAAAGAGGTATTGCTTCAACAAAAAATGATATGTTTATTTGGTGGAGATGGCTATGAAAAATGAATATCTATGAAGGAGTTTACATTTTTTTTTAAGGAATGTGTTAATAGAGTTTATTGATAACATTCATATAATTTATATCAATGGATTTGACTTCAAAGAGACAAAAACATCAAAGCTCACACATGCCACTTATGTTCATTATTATCCACTACCAAAACCTGATATGCCAAAAGTTGAGATGGAGGAGATGCCTTTGTTAACTTTATTGGAACACGAGGCTATAAGATTTTGGACACACTTATGTTCTTTAGAAGAAATGGTGTCTACAAGAGATGACAATGCCAAACTGGAAAAAATCCTTAACTCTATTAGTTATCACATTCCATGGATGATATTAATAGATAAAGATTGGGGAAGTAATTACAGAAAATGGGCAAGATATGGAGTCCCTATACACAAAGAGTATGGAAGAGAAAGCCAAGACATTGATGCAAAGCTTGATCAAGGGCTCCAAGGAGGACAAACAACAAGCTTTGTTTGAGTTAGAACAAAGATGATGTATTTAATGCTATGTATTAATATAAAGGAATTACATTTATTTATTATTTTCAATATGTTTTCTCATTTTTATTTCCTTATAATAATGTTATTTCTCATTATTAGTTTTTATTGTTGATTCAAAGATGTGTTGTCTTGAATTGTAGTGAGTTTAAAAGTATAAAACAATCATAATCAAACATATTATTTCTTTGAAATAAGACATAAATCTAGTCAAGCAAAACCAAATTCCATTCATCCCAAACTAATGTGTTTTCTTAATATTGTTATTAAAAAGAATAAGTTAAAAATATTTAAATAGATGATATATTATTGTTTTAAGATTAAACTTTTTTTCCTTATTTTGAAAGGTAAAAGAGGTATTGCTTGAACAAAAAATGATATGTTTATTTGGAGGAGATGGCTCTGGAAAAGAATATCTATGAAGGAGTTTACATTTTTCTTAAGGAACATATCAATAGAGTTTATTGATAACATTCATATAATTTATATCACTAGATTTGACTTCAAAGAGATAGAAAGATCAAAGTTCACAGATACCACTTATGTTCATTATTGTCCACTGCAAAATATTCATATGCCAAAAGTTGAGATGGAGGAGATGCCTTTGTTAAATTTATTGGAACATGAGGCTATAAGATTTTCGACACACTTTTATTCTTTAAAATAAGAAGTGTCTAAAAGAGATGACACAGCCAAACTGAAAAAACTCTTTGACTCTATTGGTTATCACATTCCATGGATGATATTAATAGATAAAGATGGGAAATAATTATAGAAAATAGGATATATATGGTTTTCCAATACAGAAAGAGTATGGAAGAGAAAGCAAGGAGGTTGAAGCAAATCTGATGAAAGGTTCCAAGGAGGACAAACAACAAGCATTGCTTGACTTACGCTTGACTTAGAACAAAGATGATGTATTTCATACCATGTATTATAAACATTTTACCTATTGTTTCAATATGTTTTTTCATTTATATTTCATTATAATACTATTCTTTCTTATTATTTTTTCTTGATAAATCAAGCATGTGTTGCTTAAATTATGGTGAGTTCAAAACTATAAAAGATTCATAATAAAACACAAAATTTCTTTGAAATAAGAGGTAAATCCATACAAATAAAACCAAATACCCATTACTCCCAAACTAGTTTTGATCGTGCATTCAAAAAATTAAATAGATGATTTATTATTGTTTTTCTTATTTTGAAAGGTAAAAGAGGTATTGCTTCAACGAAAAATGATGTTCTTATTTGGTGGAGATGGTTTTGAAAAAGGAATATCTATGAAGAACTTTACTTTTTTTTTAAAGAATGTTTTAATAGAGTTTATCACTTTATTTGACTTCGAAGAGAGAAAAAAAATCAAAGTTCACAGATGCCATTTATGTTGGATATTGTCCACTACCAAATCTTGATACACCAAAAGCTGAGACGGAGGAGATTCCTCTGTTAAGTTTATTGGAACATGATGCAATAAGATTCTCAACACAATTTTTTTCTTTAGAAGAAATGGTGTCTAAAAGAGATGGCAATGCCAAACTGAAAAGCATCCTAGACTCTATTGGTTATCACATTCCATGGATGATATTAATAGATAAAGATGGGGAAATAATTATACAAAATGGGCAAGATATGGTTTCCCTATATGTTAAGAGTATGGAAGAGAAACAAAAGAGATTGATGCAAATCTTCATCAAGGGTTCCAATGAGGACAGAGAACAAGCATTGTTTGAGTTAGAACAAAGATGATGTATTCAATGCCATGTATTATAAAGGAATTACATATTACTTATCATTTTCAATATGTTTTCTCTCACTTTTTTCACTATAATAATGTTCTTTTTTATTATTTATGTTTATTGTTAATTAAAGGATGTGTTGTCTTGAGTTGTGGTGAGTTTAAAAGTATAAGAGAATCATAATCAAACACATTATTTCTTGGAAATAAGACATAAATCTGTTCAAGCAAAACCAACTACCCATTAATCCCAAACTAGTTTTAAAGTATGGAAAAAAGATTTAAAAAATTTAAATTATGTATTGATTTTCATATTTTTAACTAGTTGTATCAGAATGACAATTAACCTTTTCTCAACATGGACCACCTAAAGAGTTACATGTTCTAAGATCTTATATATTCTGATGTATTATCCAAGAAAAATAACTATTGATTTATCATGAAATATGTACAAAATGACCTTCACTACTCCTTAGGGGGCCTTTGCTTATATCACATCCTACACCAACATATGTTTTATGTATCTATATTTTTTTTATACACAAACTACTGTCATAAGTTAAAATGAGGTTATGGCCACATCCCCTGATGAGTAGTTCTCTTTTTATTAAAAGGGGTAAATATTCAATGGACTAAACCATATTACAAAACCATTGAAATCTCAAAGAGAAGAAATTATGAAAGGGCATATTTTAGTTTATTTTGCATGAAGCATGATATTTCATATCTAGACAAATAAATCTGATATTGCTATTGGAATATATTAACAAAATTGCATCCTAACAATATTGATAATCTTATGTTAGTAGGAAGATAAATGCAATTTAAAGGAATTATAAAACAATTCAAAAGGAAGTATGTGTCATATAGAAAATTTTCCATTTCCTCTTGGAACCCAAAATTTCAATGTTGTGTTGATCACTAAGAATTGAACTATATTTCCAACAAGTCCTTCTTATTAGGGCACCTAAGAAATTGATTTTATTTTAATAAGAACGTGAGTTCACTATTATTATCAAACTAGGATAAAGGCATGTCTTTATGAATCACATCTCTACCATCAACCTAGGCTAGACATAAGAGTTTCAAGATGTTTTTGTTGATACATAATTGTTCAAAATTCACCCACAAAATGGCCTAAATTGTCTCAAAGATGTTTATTAGTTCTTAACTAATCAAATTTGATTAGAAGAGTATTCTATAAAGGGGACATTATCCAAAAAAAAATTATTCTTATACATCATCATTACAAAAGTGATACATAAGTTTGATTATCGATATGAATAAGATTTATTTTTCCCTATGAATATTAAAACCTCTATGAATAACATTACACCCTATGAATATAAATCCTTAGATTAATAAACCCAAGGGATTTATACTAAAAACCTAAGGGATTATAAACCCAAGGAAATAATATTAAACCCAAGGGATAAATAATATAAACTCAAGGTATATAAACCTTAAGATAAATATTATAAACCCCAAAGAAATCATGGTTGATGATGATTGATTCTCATATCGAGACAATATTTGTCACAATGCAACATTGGACCATGGTTGTCCATGATTGATTTTCATATGGAGACAATCTTTGTAACAATATGACATTGGACCATGGTTGATTTCCATATTGAAAAAATATTTGTCACATTGTGACGTTGGACCATGGTTGACCATTCTTATAAACCAATGGATTTATCTTAAACCCAAAGATTAATATTATAAATCCTATGAAAAATGTTATATCCTAGGAAAATGAACCCTTAGATTAATAAACCCAAGGGAATAATAAACGATTGATTTTCATATTGACACAATCTTTGTCATAGTCCGACATTGGAATATGGTTGACCATGATTGATTTTCATATTGAGACAACCTTTGACACAATGCGACATTGGAAAATGATTGCCATGGTTGATTTTCATATTGAAACAATATTTGTCACAATGCGACGTTGGGCCATGGTTGGCCATGGATGACCATGGTTGTCATAATGTAATGTTGGACCAAGGGATTAATAAACCCAAGAGATTGATATTATAAACCCAAGGGATTAATTCTAAAACCCAAAGGTATTATAAGCCCAAGGGAATACTATTAACCCCAGGGAAATGGACTCATAGATTAATAAACTCAACGAATTAATATTATAAGCCCAAGGGAATAATAAACCAAAGAGATTAATACTAAAAATCCAAAGGATTATAAACCCAAGGGAGTAATATTAAACCCAAGGGAATAATATTATAGCCCTAGGTATATAAACCCTAAAATAAACATCGTTGACCATATTTTACCATGGTTGATTTTCATATATGCTATATTATAAACTTAATATTATAAACCATAATGCCAAACCCATTTATAAAAGTCGTAATTATAAAACCTATAGTATAAACCCTAATATTAAATATTAATTATTTATTAAGAAAACATTGTATTAATAAATATTAATATATTATTATATATTAATAAATATTAAACCCAAAGGATAATTATTATAGTCCCTTCATATTAATATTATAAAACCAAGGGATTATTGATAATACTGATACTAAAAACCCAAGGGAATATTATTAAACCCTATGAACATGAACCCTAAAATAAACATTGTTGGCCCTGGTTGACCATGTTTAATTTTCATATTGAGACAATGCTTGTCCCAATGTGATGTTCGACTATGGTTGACCATGGTTGACCATGAATCATTTTCAAATCGAGGGAATCTTTGTGACAATACGACATTGGACCATGGTTGATTCTAATATTGAGACAATATTTGTCACAATGCGACATTTGACCATGGTTGGCTATGAGTGGTTGGGATTATAAACCTAAGTGAATAATATTATACCCCAAGAATATGAATCCGTAGATTAATAAACCAAAGGGATTGATATTATGAACCCAAGGGAATTTTGAGGACCCAACCATAGGTCATTTAACTATTGATATAATCATTCAATTAAATTTCCCAAATTTTGAGAACAATCAAACAAATTTCACAAAATTTTAGAACAAGGAAAATTTCAGGTTTATAAAACATCATAAGCATGAACATATAGTAATTTATTTCTACAACATGCATAACTTTTAACAATTTACATAAATAAACTAAATGATTGAAGAATACTTGATTCGATGACTTTGTTGGGATTCTCTTGACTCTGTTAGGGTGCTCACGTTGGGCTACTTAATCGAATTTACCTCCCAACCAACTAAGAATGATTTCCTAGCCCAAGGAATGTTCATAGGTTCCCTAGTCCTCTGAGTCTAATTCCAACTAGTTGTAGTGTGTCCAAGTTAAAACCACCGCTCTCCAATAGATCCAAGTTTGAGTTTTCTCATTTTTTCTCTTTATTCTCTTCCTTCTCCTTCTCTACCTTCCTCCTCTAAATAAAATCCTCCAATGCCAAAATAAAGAATAGGGATCCCCCTTCTCTTCTCATCCTCCTCCTCTTTATGTCTATTTCTTTCATCCATTTTAACCAAATACCATTAATGCCATGAATACCCGTCATCCTTTTAATTTAATGACCTTGACTTTCCTTTTCATATATTATCCCAAAATAAATTTGAGGAGACACCTTGGGAATTGAAACACAAATATTTAATTCAGAAATAAATTGGAGAAGACCATATCCTATACAAAAGTAAATTTGAGAAAACACCTTAAGAATTGAAATATGAGTATTTAATTTAGAAATAAATTGGAGAAAACCATATGTTATCCAAAAGTAAATTTGAGAAGATACCTTGGGAATTGATTAGTGATTGAATAATAATAAATAATAAAAATTCATATTAGTAAAATAAAGTTATATATTCACAAGTATAGGTATTACTTAATAATTGTGCTAAGAGGTGCATTCTATAACCTAGTATGACCATGATGTATAAGTATGTCACGTCCTTAAAAAATGATAAAAATATTTTTTACTAATGTCGTTTAAAACATTAACTTGAATATTAAATTATATATAACTTTTAATCTTACTAATAAACTAAGATTAATTATTAAAATATAACTATGTATTATTATATATAATTTGAATCGATAATAAATTATCTCATGCATTTAGTAGTTCCTTTATCATATATGTGAATTTCAATGGATCATAAATTTACCTTTAACAAAAAAAATTACCACATTAAAATTGAAAATTAGGTAAAATATTAAAAATCTTCGTTCAGATATTCCAACACATAGGAAATAGTTAAGTATAACTTGGTCTAGTGTAGAGTTAGGTAAAGCGTGTTTCTTTACTATGTAATTTTGTAACTTACAATCCGATGGTCATGATATGTTCTAGACATGAAGTGATCCGACGGTTCATTCTTGTTGACACCTAATCCGAAACGGATGGGTGAACTGGACAGTCATCAAGAAGATGAACTGATCCGTCATGTTTGTGTATATAAATGTATGTTAGCTAATGAATAATACAATCAATTTTTCTCCCGCTCATTCTGGAGTTACCCTGGCCTGACATGGTATCAAAGCATAGGTCCCAGAAATAGTTGTAACTCCTGCTGTCCTGAGAGTTGCTCTGTCCTGAGCGCTACTCTGACATTGACTGCACTATAGACGTTTTTTTTTTTCAACACACGCTGCCTGAGGGAGGTCGGAGAATAATAACGCTGTTTGCTGCCCTGTCTGTTACGCCGCACCTGGGGACAAGGTATGTAACGTTTGAAGGTCTGCGTGTTACCTGCAATAAGAAATGGTCTCGATATTTTATTTGTCTGCCTTCCCATAATACACTGACCGCAAGTCTGTCATGAGTCTGATGCCTCCACGCAAGTCTGCCATGATGATCATCATCTCCGCAGCGTTTTCGTTGTCCCATTTACAGAGAATCACTTGCCCTCTCTCTGGATTGTTTAAATAATTTCCATTGTGCACTGAATCATCCACTGCCTAAACGTGAAGAGCTTGTGGTTACTTAAGCGGCCAGCAAAATATTCTCCATGCTCATTGGTTGGTGCCGTGATAGGGATTTAACAATTTAGGAGCAGTGGGCAGTGGTTAATTTAACGGTTTCAGAGGGATTGTAAGAAGGCTGCCTTCCATTTCATCATGCCGCCCTCTCTAGCCCGAAGTCGGAGAATAATATGAAACACTCAGCGGCTATGTGATTTCATATTTTTTTTTCCCTTCCAAAATCCTGGACGATATCCGAACTCGATTTTTTGTTTTGAGCACCGCAGTGATGTTTGAAAAACTGTTGGGATCAGCTGAGAATCAAGATACTCTGTAACTTATCTGAACGGTTCTGCCAAATTCTGGGCTTCTTTGAATGCAAGTTTAGCAGACCGAATTCCTGGCGCCGTTGTTACAACTATTGGAATGGCAAAACATAGTTGTATTGCCTGGTGTGTCAGTGACACAACTGCAGCTCCCCGCTTGTGGCCATTGTCGCAATGTTGGTTAGTTGTTTGAGTTATTGTTCTTAATGTTGGTTACCACATATTTCTTTCGACAACAATATATATTACAGTGAAGCGCTCAACATTTTTGTAGCAGAATTTTGAATATGGCCTGATATATATTATAGCAGAATTTTGAATAGCCTGATATATATTATATATGGTGATTTAAAGCAGAGATAAATATGGTGATACCAGAATTTTGAATATGGCCTGATTTTGAATATGGAATGATTTTGAATATAAATATGGTGATATATATGGTGATATAAAGCAGAATTTTAAATGATTTTTTTTCTCCATATCAAAATCATTTTTAAAGCAGAGACATATATGGTGATATATGTAGCAGAATTTTTCTCCATATCAAAATCATTTTTTAAAGAAGCGGAAGTTTTTTAAGAGCAATTTTTTTTCACCATCAGAAGTATATATCAGCAAAAGTTTTTTATATCAGCAGAAGTAACCTTTTACAGAATGCATTCAATCATCTCTATGATAGGAATAGTTCTCACTGGCAAG
>APFE030215249.1:18356-41972 GCA_000404065.3 Pinus taeda
ATATATAATTCAAAAAGGGCTTCGAGGAAGGGGAATTAGCCCCTAGTTTCACTCGTTGACACTCACTCTCAACTAGGGAGGAATTCCAAGTTTCAAAATTCATCCATGGCTATGATATTATATCCATCATGTGTCATATCTACAACTTCTCTCATATCTACTAAAGATTAATATCATAGTCCAATAAGAAAGGACTGAAAGAGGGTGGGTCATAAGACCCTGCCACTCTTGCCAAAATGATAGAGGCAAGTCCTCATGTCCAGAGATAAAACCCCTACTAGAATTAATCCTTAGTGATCAACTTATTGAACGTCATGCATCCTAGTCATAAGGAATGAAGTAGTAATTGACACATCCTTTAGTTTTACTAATTAACACTAACCATTTTTTCCTAGCTCATTGTCCAAGTCAGAGGTACTTCCCAAGAGTCCCAGACTACAATGGTAGGATTTATGTTGGGGTTTCCATAGGGCAAGGTGAAAAAATCACCATGTTTTCATATAGTGTACTCCATAGCAGAAGGTAAACCACTCATCCTATGCTCACATTGTTATGTGGACTAAGAGCGATCTCCCTAAACTTCAAAGAACCCTAGTAACAAACACATAGTAAATGATACCTTTCTCTAAGTTCTAATCATTTGAAATAAAATAGAATGAAAGAGGCTTCTTACTGGTTTAGAGAATTTATTAATGAAGTCCCTCAAAGCTTTCAATCACTCACTCTTTGACACTATAAATGTCCTCCCATTTCTCCTAACAGCTTCTCTGCACTGTCTTGAAAGAGATCTGCAAAGATAGAGACAAACAAGAGATCAAAGTATAGAACATATAATAAAAGAGATAAATGAACTAATTAGCTAATTATACATGCAAACTGATCATTTATATAACCAACACTCATGTAGCCTATCAAGGATATCCTACAACTTAAATCAATGGAGATGTAACTGAGAAATAACAATTGCTTATATTCATAAAACTGGAGAAAGGCCTTACAAGCATGTAGCCCTCATGTAGCAAGCCCCTTATGCAATCTCCAAACATCTCCCTTGCGAGAAAATCCTTCCAACCTAATCTCAACAACATAAACATACTTCCAATAGTCCTCACCCATCCTCAAACCTGTAATTGATTTATAAGGAAAGAATGGGAAGTTATGAATCCATTCTCCAAGGGATGAGATTCACTATTAGTGGGATCAAGGTACCACAAAGGAAGGGGAGTTACTCCATGATGGGAGGGGTAATGCTCCAGAACACTTGTGTGAATCGAAAGAGATCCAAAACAATGCTCATTTTCCCAATGTGAAAAAATGGTGTAACAAATTCCCCCCTAAAGAACAAAATCGAAAGAAATGTTTTAATGATTGAAGTGCTTTACGATGTGAAGGTTTGGGTTATAGACTACAGTCCAAGAACTGAAACAATAAAACAAATGTTAAAGTGAAATATATAATATCATCACTGAGGCAAGCATTGCTATACTTAGAACATAAATGTCTTAAAGCATAATAAAGAAATACATCTAAATATCCACATCAAAATACGATATAATATGGACATAGCCATCAATGGATCTATGTTTACAATCATGAATATTTAATAACTCCTCACAACCTGGATGGATGAAACTAGATCGAAGGTCTTGATCTCGATCTCTTGATCCATAGTACGAATCTCACCATGCGAGTGAATGTCTTGAAGTCGAACATGGTAGAAACCACTTGATTACCAGTCAATGATGTGAACCATTAATAAGAGTGAGAGAAACCACCAATAATGAAAATGGCTCTGAAGGTACTTCTACTACAATCTATGAAGTGTGAATAAATGATTTGTTGTTAAACACTCATATAATAATTCGATCGAAGGCCAATGATGAAAACATGTTGTCGAAGGTGAGAAACCTACCATAAAGGCTTGCAAGCTTCATGGTACTTAAGGTTCCTAGATCAACTTCCTAGATAATAAGCTGAAGTCGATAGGAAGTGATTTGTCGTAGGAGGGCCTACGACATGAAGCTCATGCCAATTTTTGAAGAACAATAGTTTAGAGTAATATAGGGCTAACTTAGGGATGGTCTATGAAACTAAATGCTAAGACTAACAAAGTAATTTTGACTAAGGTTGAACTTCTCTTGAATGTATTGGAGTCACAACATGATGAATTGGCAACATTTGACTCAAAAATGATACCCAACCAAACTAAATAATTTCAATGAGGTATGGTCAACTAAGAGACAAATGGATTTCCTAACCCAGACATGAAAGTGATGGAGTGTCATGTTCAAGAGTGACATACTACCTTTTACGAATACAAAACAAAGATTCTTTCTCACTTTTCCACAACCATTACTAGAAAGTACATATTTATTTTTTACAATCTTGAGAAGGATAACAAACCCTAAGAAGGAGTTGTTCAGTATCTTTATTCTTAATGATTCATGTACTATTTAATTTTTACAAGATATCCTAATAAACGCTAGTCCAGGTTACTTGAGGGTTACTTGAATTACCAGCCACCATGTGAATATGTTGATCTAACGATGTAAATTCTTCAGGCATGGAATTCACGCTCTAATTAGTAGACGTAGATAAAACAGATGAACAAGTAGAAGGTGGGGGAGAAGAAGAAGCTCCTTAAAAAGCTCCAGTAAGTGACTGGTATCCAAGAGGAACTAATGGATTGCATACAATAGTGATTTCGAGAAGCTCGTAAACATGGATGGATGAATAGGTTCACTCCCAATAGGAATTTCTAACATAGTTACTTCTGGTGAATAAAAAGGAATATGTGGCGGTGAAAAATTCTAACCTAAAAAACTTAAAGTTGTAAAATACCAAGGATTAGGTTGGAAAGGAGAGAAAGGAACCCTTGGGTCAAAATTTTCAGTACCTGTAAATGGAGAATGAGGTTTCTATGTTTCTTCGGTAACGTCTTCAATACTTATTAACCCAAGAGGTAATTTAGTTGTTACTATCAGCTTCCTTCGAGGTGAAGGTGGCTTAGGAGTAGGAGCTAAAACAACCGAAGGTGATTCAGGTTGATAAAGTTTAGATTTAGTATTTTCTACATCTAGTTTGGTAAGATCAATGTTTGAAACTTCACTAGTGTCAAATTTTGTGTGAACTACTATAGTAATCTCTAAACCAGAGTGAACTAAGTCTGATTCTACTTCCTGTGTTGGATTCAATTTGGTTTCTATTGTCTCAGACTGTAAAACTATTGATCTTTTAGGTTCATCTGAGGCTTTTGATCCTATTGACTTTGACCTTTCTACTTTTATCTTTTCCAACTGACTTGATGTGTATTCAAGAGGTTGACCTCACATTCTACGGATTGTTTTGGTGATTTAGCCATGATTAAAATTTATCACAAAATTAAACAATATTCATAATCCAATCTTAAGGTATCTAAAAAGTAAGAAAAAACAATTAACACACGCTAAAAAATCTAAGGATTCAAACATGCAAACAAGCTTTTCACAATGAAATCTTTAGTTGGTAATGAAATCCAATGTTGTAGAAATTAAAGTGAAAAGTGACAGTAGATATGAGCAAGTGGAACTAGTTACACTAACAAATTTCGTAATGAAACGATATGGTTCAAGTAACTTCATGTATCTCATCTCGAGTGACGTTTACCATCCAGAAAGTCCAATTGAGTCTAGCCAACATCTGTTCCAGGTACAACAAGACCTTCCCTCTGTCATCACCTCAAGTAATAGCCCTACAATTATGGTCACTAAGGTTACCAACTACAACAATTCTACCTCGGGGGTAGTCTTAGATTGGACGTACATGAAAGGGTAGAGTAACAAAGCTCAATCCCCTTGAAAACTCCTCAACATTGGAGGTTTACTTTCAAGTGACCCCAAGTACCTTTCGGTACCATTGTGAGTGTAAATCGTTGTACCATAACCAATGAAGTGGGTATGATTAATTCACCAGGTCTGATATGATCTCATGCCTGACTCCTTTGTAAGGGGAGCTTCCCAGAGAAAAACTAAAATAACTAGATTTATCTCCCTATCGCAAGATTCTAGTGTTTGTCTGCAGCTTTGGAAAGCTTACTCACTTCCCTAATCCAAATCCCTACACTTAATCTATTGTAGGTGGAAAATATCCCTAAGAATAAAACTTTCTAAATTCATTGTAATTAGTGTTGATTTTAATTGTTGTTGTTACGAAAAGGTAATGGATGTGAAACTTGATGAAATTATGACTTTACGTAGTCCTAATGTAATCGAATATGATGATAAAATATTTTTGTTTCAATGAAAAACTATATAAGGTAGGGAAAGAGCTTTTCACTTTTTCAACTAAAATATAAACAAAAAGTCAAAACCCCATTATAAATTTTTTCCTAAAATGCACATAATAATGTCAAATCACCTCAATATTGAAACAATTTCAAATCTTCAATTTTCCCAATAACACAAATAAACACGAAATTTCTCTTTTCATACAAGCACTCAGAAATTCGAACAATCCAACAAGAAACCAATGATGACTAACAATGAACTTTTCCCTAATTGAATGCCACAACATTTTTTGCAGTAACTAATTCTGTTCATGAACACTTTGAGAAAATAGACGAAAAAATCATCTTTCATTCTAGAACTAGTATACAACGTATTTTCATAAACCAAGACTAATATTGTAAATCATTTACTTTGACATCCAAAATAAAAATTTGCAAAAAAGAAATCTTGAATTAAAACCTCATTTAATTGACATGAGAAAGATAGACAGTGAACTCAACAGGACCAATAAATCTCTCTCTTAATAGGTCAACCATTCATGAGACAAGACTCAACCCTAATTTTCAGAGCAAGACCAATCATAAGAAAAAAACAAATAATACTAAATAAAACTAACAAACACTCACAAGAGTTTCAAACAGGTGTAAAACAAAAAGAGAAAACAAAATTTTTGGATTTGAAGAGGAAACAGGTGAGTTTTTCAAAAGTTCCAAGCATGTGTGCAGGCTTTGGAGTAAACCAGTGCGCATGTGCTCTGTTTCTAAAGGTAAGTGTGCATAAATGCGCTCTATGCCTAAAGTAAAAGTGTGCATAATTGGAAAACTTAAGAAAAATTATAAAAATAAATGAAATCCAACCCAAAATCCAAATTTCTAAACTTTCCAGACACTCAAGCAAGGCTTGTGCAACAGGTTGAAAAGATCAAAAAAGGAAAAATACAGATATCGAAATGATTCCCAGTGGAGTCGCCAATTTTTTATGTGGAAAAATCCCTCTTTTGTACAAAAGTGATCTCCCTAGAATTCAAAGAACCCTCGTAACAAACACAGAGTAACTTCTACATTTCTCTAAGTTCTGATTGTTTGAAAGAAAATAGAATGAAAGAGGCCTCTTACCAATTTAGCGAACTGATTGATGAAGTCCCTCAAATATTTCAATCACTCACTCTTTGATGCTCTAAATGTCCTCTCGTTGCTCCTAACAGCTTATCTGCAATGTCCTAAAAGAGATCTTCAAAGACAAAGATAAACAAGAGATCAAAGCAAACAACATATAATCAAAGAGATAAATGAACTAATTAACCAATTATACAAATTAAATCAATGAAGATGTAATTAAGAAAGCAGAATTGATTATATTCATAAAACTAGAGAAAAGACTTACAACCATGTAGCCTTGATGTAGAAGCCCCTTCTGCAATCTCCAACCCTCTCCCTTGCAAGAAAATCCTTCCAACCTAATCTCACCAGCATACACCTATTGCCAACAGTCCTCCCCCATCCTCAGACTTGTAATGACTTTATAGGCCAAGAATGGGAAGTTATGGATCCACTCTCCAAGGGATAAGATTCAGTATTAGTGGGACATAGGTACCAAAAAGGAAGGGGAGTTACTCCATGATGGGAGTGATCAACACTAAATAGGCACTCATTCAATACTTGTTGGTTGAGATAGATGCTATCAATAATTCTTATAAACTTTACTTTTTATTTTTATGTACTTCAAAGTCATGTTCACAGGTCATGGTGGAAGACAATGCATACTTATGCGTAGATAATAATGGTCTTCCCTATGTATGCATAGGAATCAGCTAGGTAACTATGAACATAGAAAAAATCATGGTTTTATACCATAGGATCTATAAGTTCCACCTTATTTGAGATAATTTAGTTTCAAACTATGCAGGTTAATGCTCCGGAACACATGTGGATAGAAAGAGATTCAAACCAATGGCTATTTGCCTAAAGTGATAAAATGATGTGTAGCACACATGTTGGGGTATGTGCTCCACATGGGAAGGAGAAAACAACTCACCCTCTACTCATATAGCCTAATAAGTACCCCGGACCTCTAGGAGCTACTAGAGTTGAATATCCAACTCAATTGGGACCCTCATGTGAGGGTCTTTCCATGACTCCAAGTCTCTCTTTAAAGAATAAGAACCTATCCTTTCCTAAAGGAGTTGTGAGGATGTCAACAACATGTTCATCTGTCTTGATGTGTTGGATCCAAGGAAAATTTTAAGGATGGAATTTCATCTTAAAGTTTAGAAACCTTGGTGAATCATACTAGTCCATAATATGCAAATTGTAAAATGTTTGGCAATATGTTTGTAAAAACATTTAGATTTCTAATGATTTTATATTACTCTATATAAAATTTTAGCGATTTTTAAGGTAAAATGATGTTGTACTGTAAAATGTGGGCGAATCATTTTTTTGGCAAAAACATGGAAAATTAGCCCACCTGCGAATATTATACCCTAAATTTTCCCTGCTTGGATCCTTATTACTCCTCGTTGTACCATATTAAAAATAAAATGGTACCTAATATCAATATCCTTGTATCGGTTGTGGAACACAAGATTCTATGAAAGGTGAATCCCACATTGATTATCACGATAAATGATGGTGGTATCCTAACACTTTCTCAAATGTATCACTGAAGATCTTCCTCAACCAAATGGATTCACAACAAGCCATACTAGCTGCAATATATTCAACCTCATCGGTGCGTAGTGCAATAGACTTTTTTTTTGAATCATTCATGAGATGAAAGTAGATCCCAAAGAGAAACAACATACAAATGTGTTTTTCTACCCAGCATGTTATATTCCCAATTGACATCAGTATATACATGTAATTTTAGATCCCAGTAGTGTATATATGTCCATGGTTGATAGTACCATGAAGATATCTTGGAAGATTCTTTACAAAATCCCAATGCATATGATGAGGCTCAACCATAAATTAACTCAATGTATTAACAAAAAGGCATAAGTCCAATCCTGTGTTCAACAAGAACATCAATGCTCTCCCAAGTTGTCTATATTCAGTAGGATTTTCCAAAATCAGAACATAACCACTTCCACGTAGAATCTTGAAATTTAGTTCCATTGGTGTAGTCACAGGCTTGCAATCCACCATGACACATCTTTCTAATGGCTTCACAATATATTTTTCTTGAGAAAAGAAAATCTCACCTAGATATTTTTGGACCTCCAAGCCTAAGAAGTAATGCATCAATCCTAGGTCCTTCATCTCATATTCAGAAATCAACTCCCTCTTATATTGATAAATGAGAATGTATGCACCAGTCAGAAATAGATCATCAACATATAAAACCAAAATAAATTGCATGTCATTTTTAACCTTGAAGTATAATTTTGGATCAACATAGCTCCTTGTAAATCTTAACTTCATGAGATAGCTATCAATCTTGTCATACCATGCCCTAAGGGTTTTATTTAACCCATAGAGAGATTCCTTAACATGTATACATGATTTTTCCTATCTTGCTCTTCAAACGCCTGAGGATGTTCGAAGTAGACTTCTTCCTTAAGTGAGCCACATAAAAATGTGGTCTTGGCATCCATTTGATGTAGGCTCCATCCTTGATTTGGAACAAGATAAATTGTGGATCATATAGTGGTCTATCATGAAACTGGAGAAAAAAATATGATCACAATCGGTTCCTTCCTTTGTGAGAAGCCATGAGACACAAAATTTTCCTAGTATTTCTCAACACTTCCATCAGCTTCATGTTTGATCTTATATATCCATTTCAAAGTCACTACAAGTTTGTCCTTGTGCCTAGGCACCACTTCCCAGACATTTTTCTTCATCATTGACTAATATTCCTCAACTATAGCATATTTCCATACCTTGTGCTTCACAGTTTCTTCAAAACTGCAAGGCCAATTTGAATGATAGTACTCATGGCGGCCAAGTATCCTTGATACTTGGTAGGCTTCTTACTTTCTCAAAACTTTCCTTTTCAAGAAACATGATTTTCTACATCTTGATGTGTATCTTGAATCCATAGTATTATTTTCTTTGAGATAGAGGTATCACAAGGAGGTGGATCAACTGGATCCATCTGGCAACCAATATTGGGCATAGATTCACCCATCATAGCTTCTTCTTAACATTTAGCAACATCATCATTTTTCCTTGTGATGGCAAGATCCCTTGCTTTTCCAAGGGCAGATTCTTCATCAAAGGTAACATCTCAACTTAATACTACATTTCTCTAACCAGATACATAAATTCAATATGCCTTTAATCTTCAATATATCCAAAAAATACAACTTTCTTCCCAAAGGTTACAAATTGTTCAAGTTTTCTCTTTTTTGTACATGAAAATATAGAAGAAAACCAAAGATTCTAAAATATTCAACATCAAGTTTCTTATCTTTGAATATTTCTTAAGGTGTATTGAAATCCAAGCTTTGACGAGGACTACTATTTTGAATGTACACAATTTGTTCACAACTTCTCCCAAAAAAACTTTAGTAGGCCTTGATCCTGAATCATGGCATGGGTGGATTCTATAATTGTAAGATTCTTTCTCTCGGATTCTCCATTTTGTTGTGGATTATATGGAATGGTGAGCTCCCACTTAATACCCTCCTCTTTGCAATTCATTGAATTCATTATATTGATTTCAGTTCATTATCAGTTCTCAATGTCTTGATATTCTTACCTGTATGATTCTCCACCAATTATTTAAAAAAGAAAAGCCATCTAAATACTTCATTCTTCTTCTTCAAGAAATAAGTCCAGATTTTGCAATAAATCATTCAAAATTATCACATAGTATAAGTATCCTCCTAATGAATTCATTGGAAAAATACCAACCATGTCAGAATGGATCAATTGAAGAATATCAGTTTTATTTCTATCACTAGAAGGGAATGGTCCCTTTGTAGTTTTTCCTCCTAGATAACCTTGAAAAACTCATTCATGATTCATATGAAATTTGGGCATCCCTGTGACCATATTCCTTACACTCAATAAGGATTTTTAATCTAAATGAGTAAATATCTAGTTCCATAGCTCACATTGAATAGAGGTCATTTTCCAAAGCTCCCAAAGGACTTCCACCAACTTGATAAAGACCATCAACCCTAAACCCAAGAGTAAAAGCATCTCTAAATCTCTTTTTCCATGCATGTACCTTTCAATCAGCGAAATCTACCTTGAAGCCTATGTCCTCCATTGCAGAAATAGATACCAAATTCTTCTTACAAATTGGGGATATATATAAAACATCTTGAATATGTATGGTTTGACCATAGTTCAAGAGAAGAGTAATAGTTCATGTTCCTTTCATGGGGTAGGTTGTGTTATTACCATGAATAATATTCATATTAGTCCTCCTTTCAACTAAATTGGAGAGAACATCCTTATATCCAGTGAAATGACTTGAGGCTCTACTATCAATTAACTAATGATCCAAAGTGTGTAGAGGAGAGGAAATAGATAGGGAATAAATGAGATAATACTCATCTTGTTTTCCTAAAACATTATTTTCATTACACCTGGAATTTCTTGTCCTCTTGCGAGGTCCATTATTTCCTTCTCGAGCTACAGGAGCATTCCATTTTCCTTTGTAGTTAGACCTGTTGTTTCTTTGACTATTTTGTTATCCTTTGGAGTATTCTTCTTTTTAGGATATTCTCTAACATAGTGGCCAAACTTGTTGTAATTGAAGAAGCTTCCTTTGAATTTTCCTTTGAATCCCTTCTTAGATCGAAAAAATCAGCCAAACCCCTGCTTTCTTATATTTGATGGACCAACATAATTTCTCCTTTTAGCATGAGTAAAGAAAGTAGTATATTTTCTTACATTAATAGACTTATCTCTCTCCATCATGATTATTTCCTCTTTAGTGCATCTATCTAATAGCTCATCAAAACGATATATCCTATCATTATTAGGAATGGGGGTGGCAATTGTTTCTCGTGGCCTTGTAAGACCTCCAAATGTAATAAGGGTGAGTTCCCTGACAAAAGTAACTTCTCCAATAGACATAAAATCATTCTTTACTTGATTTATTCTCATGAAATATGCTTGTATAGACTCCCCTTCGTCCATTTTGTTATTCTTCAACTTGTTCTTGAGAAAGAGAATTTGATTTGTATTGCTAACTTTGAAAATCCCTATTAAATTATCATACATTTCCTTGGAAGTTCCCATACTAATAATATAAGAGATTAAATGCTTTAGAATTGAGTCAAGTAATATTTCTTATCTTTGAACTCTCCTTTTTTATAATTAGTTCTAGCAACAACAAGTGCATTTGAAGGAGGTTCCACCACTTTCCTTTACACATAATCCAACACTTCATGTTCCTCTATGGTAAAATCCAGAGTCATCTTCTAGGCATTATAATTTGAATTGTCATTGAGCTTATCCTCTATCTTGAAATAAGAGTGAGTAACCATGGAGACATGTTCCAATAAACATTGTTCAACAACAACAAATATTCAACAGTGATTGTTTCTCTTATTCCTTGGGATTCTCTTCACCTTGGATCTGACACCATATTAAATTTTATGGGATGTTATATGCTTGAAATAATTACTTCAATATCTTATTAGCCTGATAAAAACTTTACTTCAGATTCCAATAGAAATCAAATTAAAACATCAGTAGCATTCACTTTAGATAATCATTGACAATAATTATAGATACAACATTAATAATATGCATAAGAAGATATGAGATGATAAGTTAATTGTATAGAATAAAAAGTTTCAATTGAATTTTACACTCAAGATACACAAGAGGCATGTCTCTTTGTAAATTAGATCATGTATCTTTGTAAATTAAATTCTAGTAAGTTTTCACATTTACATTTTTACCCATATTTGTTAAAGTGTTGAAAAACCCATAAATAATGGTGGGAAGTAACTCCTAGTAAGTATATTTATTGACTTATTTTTCCTTATCCCATCTTTTATGCAAATAGTTGCTTAAATTATCGTATCTATTAACTTATGGTAAATACGTTATTTATGAAATATTATTCATCATATTACGATGGTGTTTATTATTAAATATAGTTTACGATGGTTTAAGATGATTTATCATGGTTGATTATGATTAAAGTGGATTAACCATGGTTGGAAATTGTTGACCAAGGGTTCATGGGGATTGACCATTGGTGATAATGTTTAACCATGGTTGACTATGCTTGAGCATGAATGACCACAGTCAACCATGATTGACCATTGTTGATTTGGTTTTATCATGGATCAACATGGTTGACTATGGGTGAACATCTTCTTGATGTTTGACCATGGTCATGATGCTTAATAATGATTGAGCTCATGGTTGACTATGGTTAATTATGGTTAAGCATAGATGAACATGGTTGACCATGCTTGATCTTATTGAAACATGGTTGAACAAGAAAAACTATGGTTGAACTTGGTGATTGTGTTTGACCACAATTGAGCTTACTTGATCATGTTTGACCATGGTTGATTTTGTTCAACCATGATTGATTATGTTGAAAATGGTTAACTGGGGTTGTCAACATTTTTTTTAGATACTTATGCCTAACAATGGCTAACCATGATGGCCATGTTTGGCCATATTGATCATGTTGACCATGGGAGACCATTCTTAACCACAACCAACCATGTTGACCATGTAAACCATTGTTGATGATGATTTGGCCATGTTTGACCTTAGTTGAACTTGGTTGAACACCTTGACCATATTAATATTGTTTTCTAAAATTGACTATGCTCAACATTATATCACCATCATTGATTGTGTGTGACCTCTACCAAACAAGGAAAGATCATGATTGAATTGGTTAAACATGGTCGACCATGGTTGGACTAATGGTTTTGTTTATTGCATTGTGACATCATTTTTTTGTCCTATTATTATATTTTCATATCATTTGTTTTTCATCACATTGAAATGATGTTTATTATTCATAAAATTATGATGTTGTTTATTACGTGTAACATTATGATGGCATTTATCGTTCAATACATTATGATGTGATTTGTGGTTTGGCACAATGTTATGTTGTTTGTTGTTTGTAATTTAGTGATAACATTTATTGTTTGTCGCAATACGACATTGTTCAGCATATTGCGATGAAAATTATTGTTCATGAGAGTGTGACGGTGTTTATTGTTCATCACATTACAATGGCATTTTATATTCATCAAATTACAAGGATGTTTATAGTTCATCATTATCTGATGACATTTGTTGTTGGTCGTATTGTGTCAACACTAGTTATTTGTCACATCATAATCACATTATGAAGATATTTATTATTCATCACATTGTGATGAAATTTATTTCTTTGTGACTTTGTGATGATGTCTATTATTCATCACATTGTGATGAATTTTTTAATTGACTATGGTTGACTTTGGTTAACTATGGTTTTTGTTTGTTACATTGTGATGGAATTTATTGTTTATAAAATTATTATGAATTATTATTATCACATTGTGATGATACTTATTGTTTATCACATTATAATGAAATTTATTATTCATCACATCGAAATAAAGTTTATTATTGACTATGGTTGACTTTTATCAATGGTGCACTATGACTAGATATGGTCAAGTTACATTTGATGAGGGTTTATCATAGTTCATGATGATAGGCCAGGTTACCCCGGCTGCCAATAACCCATGACACTCCAAAAGCACAACTTTGTATTTACCTAGTTCTGGAATTTCAACAAATTATTTAAAATCTGCAGTCAAAATAAGAATTTGGATTTTGCTTCATAAGTTCCATGAGAGATATTTCCCTCACCTTCTAATCCTTTTTATCACCTCATATAACTCACATGGGATTCACTAATCAAATGGAAAAATAGGCAAGCCAAAAGGGGAATTCAAAACCCAAAACACATCTCTAAAAAATGTTGGTTGTAGGAGGTGTGAAATAATTTCATATCACTGTCAAAAAAATCTTGTAGGTGTTGCAAAATGATTTCTTAGCAGCCCAAAAAACTTTCTTTTCGAATTCAAGGAAGTCAAAATCACTCAACTTGGATCCCAATCAATTCTACATGCCTTAACTTGCCTCCTAACATTACACATGACTTCTTACACCTTTCTTTGCCTACATTCCAAAGCTAACATGAACTTAGCAATCAAGAACAAATCTAATAGGATTTGGACAACATACTAACAGGGTACTATATTTTCTTTTATAACACTCTATTTTCTAGAAATGTCACTCACCCATGACTCTAGAACACAAATAACATTCATCCATGGGGTTTTGGAATAAATTACAAAAGGGTCACGGAGAACTACATAATGTTTGGGCCAGAGTATTCCGATTGTAACTTGACTCAACAAGTGCAGACTTCCATAAACCAAAAATTCCTTTTGGAACTCATCTATTTAGACCTCAATTAGATTTTATAGTAAATTCTGAGAGTAAAACTCTTCACCAACTCTTTCTCTCAAGCTTCACAAGGACGCAGGGTTAAACATAGGGATCTCCAACTAGGTTTACATTGATTTAAACACTCATAACCATCGTCCATTCTAAAAGCCTAACAGTAAACCTATAATAAAATATTGATGGTATTCAAACTCCTTTTCTTCATGAATTTCATGTCACTCAGAAATCAAAATCCACAAGTATTCAGCCATTCATATTCCATAACAAAACAAACATCACACATAGATTACTAACACTTTTTGATTGGTCATTTACACTTCCCAAAGAAAAAAACTTCATGAATGATAGACAGATAAAGAAACTACAACCACGGAGGCATATAAACATATTAATCATTAATCAACTTAAATATACATTAAACCTAGCCAGATATATAATGTGAGAATATGCAGCCCAAGCCTCTCGACCTTTGCCTCTTCTCCTAGTGTTGGAGATTCTCCTTTCTTCTCCTTCTCTCTACTTTTGTTGCACTTCTCTTCTCAATCACTCATCTCTTGAAAAAGAAAGAAATAATGGGGCAACCAAGAGTCACAAGAGATGATTCATTTCCCCTTCTCATAAAATGAGGGAAACTAAAATTACATTTACATTAGGAAATATTTCCTCCATCTTATTCTAAAACAAACTCACATCCTAATTTAAATATCCACAATTTCCTACAAAACATTTCAAATCTCTCCGAGCATCAGCATGTGACCATTCCCTCACATTAGCAAGCTTCAGTCCACTCTTCATCGAACATTTTTCCCCATCTATGCACCTGCATCAGACTCCCAAGGTACAAAAATATATGGCCTCCTGGTAATATGCATCTACCTTTCTTGAACAACTTCAACTCATGAGCTCCAACATGCCTCTGCAATACAAGTCTCCACCTTGCTACATGATACATCACCAAACTTTCTCTTGAGTTTGGGCTTTTGGAATCTTCCTAGTTCTCTTCTCTGAAACTCTTCAAGCACTCCTTTCTCAAGGCTTCTAGAAATATCCTCGCATTCCTCTACTGTCACCTGCATAGTGAAACTTAAATAACCTTACCAGAGTTTTATTCAACTTGTACCTTCTTTTACTGCTTCTGCTGCAAACTTTGACCTTTACTTACAATTGAATTGTTCAAGTTTGCTAATACATTTCCTAAAAATCATAGCTTGTCTCTCATAGAGCCAACTATACCTTCCGTCTTTCCTTTTCTCATTTTCATCTTCTAGTTCAATCCTTGGCTGAAATTTGTTGTCTCTAGGGTGCTCATCAAATCTTCATTTTCTTCATAACATGTATTCATCACCCTTAGACGATTATTCCATGGTTTCAACTCAACTCCCTTAATATTTTCCATCAACTGAGCACTTGGTCTTTGTCTCAGCTTCACGTGCAACAAATTCCATTTTAAATTATTTCAAATACTTCATTTGTAACTATGGCCTTCCTCATCTTTCTGTAGAAGTCCTCTCATCATCTATAGGTGTCATTTGATTTCAACTAGTTCTCTATCAAGTTTTTCCTGACTTGATCTACTATGGCTTCTCTTTTAACCTTTACTATGACTCTCAGTAGTCACAAATTTCCTTCTTCTATGAGCTTCTCCCTACTCATTGTGAGTTGCACATGTGACACTGCAAAAAGATGAATCCATCAACCTATTTGTAAATAATATACTAAGCTCTTTCATGCCTAATATTCTCATGATATTTATGTTGATTCATTCTTCTAGAGTCTTCATCTGATAACTCTCCTCTTCTGGCTTCTGCATACAATTTAGTCACCTTCTTCCTCTGAGAAATTTCTTGTTCTTCCTCACTTTCTACTACAAGGTTCCTTGTATTCACACAATTCTCGAATTTTATTAAATTATTTAAAATATGGAGTCAAAATAAGAATGTGGATTTATATTCATAAGTTCCATGAGAGGGATTTCTCTCACCTTCTAATCCTTTTTCTCACCTCATACAACTCACACGGGATTCACTTATTAAATGGCACAATAGGAAGGACAAAATGAGCATTCAAAACTCAAAGTGAAACCCTGGAAATTGTTGGTTGTAGGCGCTCAGAAATAATTTCATAATGCTGTCAAAAACTCTTGTAGGCATCAGGAAATGATTTCGTAGCATCACAAAAAAAAAAAACTTTTCGAATTCCAGGAAGTTGAAATGACTCAGATTGGCTCCCAATCGATTTTACATGGCCATAACATGCCTTCAAACATTACACATGACTTCACACGCCTTTCTTTTCCCGGATTGCAAAGCTAACACGAACTTATCAACTAGGAACAAATCTAACATGTTTTTGACAACATACTAACAAGTTACTATGTTTTCTTTGACAATGCTCTATTCATTGCAAATACCACCATGACTCCAGAACACAAAAAACATTTATCCATGGGGTTTATAAAAAAGAGGAAAAAAGGGTCATGAAAAACCGTACAATGGTTGGGCCACAATATTCAAATTGTAACTTGACTCAACAAGTGCATACTTCTATAAATCGAAGCTTCCTTCTATAACTAGACACTCTAGACCTTAATTAGAGTTTACACTGATTTTTTACAACAAAAATCTTGACCAACTCTTGCTTTAAAGCTTCACAAGAACACATGGTTAAACACAAGGATCTCCAACTAGGTTTATGTTTATTTCAACACTCAAAACCAATGTCCATTCTACAAGCATAATAGTCAACCTCTAATAAAATATTGAGGTTATTCAAGCTACTTTTCTTCATGAATTTTATGTCAATCGGAAATCACAATCCCTAGTAACTCAACCGTTCATATTCCATACCAAAACAAACATCACGCATAGATTAATCCTTACCAGATATAAAATGTGGGCATGTGGAGCCCATGCCTCTCTGCTTCTTATCCTAGCGTTGAAGCTTCTCCTTTCTTCTCCTTTTCTCTATATTTGTTGCACTGCTTTTCTCAACCACTCTTTTCTTTAAAAATAAAGCAATCATGGGACAACCAAGAGTCACAAGAGTTTATTTGTTTCCCCTTCTCATAAATGAGGGAAACTTAAATTACATTTACACTGGGAAATATTTCCTCCAAGTTATTCTAAAAACAAAATCACATCCTAATATAAATATCTACGATTTCCTACAAAACATTTAAAATCTCTCCCAGCATCATCATGTGACCATCCCCTCATGTTGGCAAGCTTTGGTCCTGTCTTAAAGCACTTTGTGCCCCATCTATGAACCTGAATTAGTTTACTATGCTCATTGATGGCTAGACATGGTTGACTATTTTTCAATATGGTTAACCATGGTTGATGATGTTTGACCAAAGGTTGATGAGGATTGATTATTAGTAACAAGTTTTAACTATGGTGAAATATGGCTGAGCATGGTTGACCATTGTTGAGTTCATTTGACCATGGATTAACATGGTTTACTATGGGTGACAATCTTGTTGATGTTCAATCATGGTCACCATGTTTGAAAATGGATGATATCCTAAGAGAATGATTGACTTTGGTCAACTATGGTTGACTATGGGTATTGGAAATACTGAGAGGGGGGTTGAATCAATATTTCTTTTCAATTATCATTTTTATCAGTTAAAAACATTTATATTTGGAACACATAAATAGATAACAGAAATAGATGCTTTTATTAATATGATCTCTACAATAAATCAAGTAATTATATATATATATATATATATATTATATATATATATATATATATTATATATATATATATATTATATATATATATATATATATATATATATATATATATATATATTATATATATATATATATATATATATATATGGTTCTCAATCAGTTGCCAAGCACCAACTTGGACTCTTTGTGAGGCTCCAACCTCCAGAGCACCAACTTTGTCTTATCAAGGCACCAACCTTGAATTTAGGAGCACCAACTCCTAGGGCACCAATCCTTTCAATTCTGAAGCACCAACCTCAAGGGATAAAACCCTCTATTGTAAACTATCTGGATCTATTTGGTTGTAATTCTCTACTCCCAATCCTGTTGGACCTACGACTTACTTTTGTCCTCCTGTTCCTTCCACTTCTTCCAGAACTTTGGCTTCCTTTTTCTTCTTACAGTTCGCCAAAGACACTAAAATTTCCTTGTTCTTTATTTTATATGCCTAATACGCCTGACCTTTGGCTTCCTCCTTTCTCACTTGAGCTTCGGCTTCCTCAACGCTCGCTTGATCTTTCAACTTCCTCTGCGCTCACTCTTCGGCTTCCTCTATCTCTTCGAATCCATCAATACTCATAGGACACGTTAATGTGGAAGAGAGGTTGAATTACAATAATGTTTCATATTAAAGAAAATATCAGAGAGGCCCCCCATGTTTTTTTAATATTCATACAATATACATTAATAAACCCGCAATCACAATTGTAACCTAACTGATACCCCATTAACATAGTTAGAAATATATAATGGGTGGTCCCACGAGCACATCATTATCTCAATCACAATCGCAAGTTTCTAGTGTGCCATTCCTTTATAACTTGTGATGCATAACCTCCGATATGGTGAATGCAATATAGCATTAGGGCGTATTAGAATGGTGATGACGTAACCCACTCGGACACAGTTCCTGAGGTTTAACTTTATTGGGGTTCATTCTCCACCGTATATTTCAACTCCCAAAATCCAATGGTCTACAGAGATTTCGAGTGGACTACTTGCACAAGAGTTACGCACCCAAAATGAGTGGTTTTTCTCTCTCCTCTAGTTGCTACGTCTCAACCATTGAAAGGAATTGAGCACTCTCCTCTAAATACCACTTACCATTTTGCATTCGCCCGAAATCCTACTTATAGCTTTAAATCAGTCCTTTATCTTAGTTAATGCCACGAATTGATTCGCTTCTGATGACCGTAGGTCTTCTACCATCGATGGCTCCACGGCTCTCCTCCAAATTCCTTTTCCACTAGAACGAAAAACTCATCTCTGCCATTCATCTCTTAACGCCATCCAATACGACTCCACCACTAACAACTTCCAATATTCTCTGCTCTGATATGTTCCTCTTTGCTTCTAACGACCTCTTCCTCTTATGCTTTGGCTTCATGATGGCTTCTGATAACCTATTTCTAATTAACTCTTCCAATATGCTTCTCTTGATAGCTCACGTGACTTCTCATATTCTCTGCTCTGATATTCTGCAATACTCCTCTGATGTGTTCCTCCTCTAATGGCTTTGCTCCTTGGATTCTTGCTCCTATTTCTTCATGGATCTGCTCTACTTGGCATCACATCATTGTTTACTCATCCAGAATATTGCCATATTGACATCAATGAAAATCTAGGTCAACAATCTCCCCCTTTGTCATTGATGGCAATATTCTTCTTCTCTACCCCTTTGACATCAGTGGCAAAGGAGTGCACAAGGACTCCCCCTGTCGAACTGCTCCCCATGTCTTGCAACATCTTTAGAAATCAACTTAAGTTGCTAAAGAGATAACTCCAATCTTTTGACGAAGATGTTCAAATGCTTCTCGAGGAAGAGGTTTTATGAAAATATCAACTATCTGCTCCTTAGTATTGATATATTCCAAGATGATGTTTTGTTGAGCTACTTGTTCATGAAGGAAATGATACTTGATTGGTATATGTTTGGTCTTTGAGTGCATCACTGGATTTTTTCTAAGGCTGATCGCACTTGCGTTATCACAATAGATGGTAATTGGTTGATTTGTACCTATGTTGACATCTTTTAGAGCTTCCTTCATCCATAGTATTTGATTACAACAATCTGTAGCAGCAATATTTGGCTTCAACTGTAGATAGTGATATGGATGTCTATTTTTTTGCTGAGCCAAGATACTAAACAGTCTGCCAGGAAGAATGCATTTCCACTAGTACTTTTCTAATCATCAACACTTCCGGCCCAATCAGCATCGGTGTATGCAGTCAAAGTAAGAGTCTTAGAGTTGAGCTCTTAGGTACTAGAGATCGAAATCAGGAGTTCCTTTCAGGTATCTAAGAATTATTTTTATAGCCAACAAATGGGATTGTTTAGGAGTTGATTGAAATCTTCCCACCATTCCTACTGCTTGCATAATGTCGAGTCTTGTAGTAGTTAAGTACAGAAGGGCTCTAATTATTGACCAGTAATGAGTTGCATCTACCAGAGGGGAGTCATCATTTTTGCTCAATTTGCAACTTGTGGTCATAGGTGTGCTCATGGGTGCACAGTCTTCCATTCCATATCCTTTAAGCATGTCTTTAAGATATTTGGCTTGAGATATAAACATGCCTGTCGTGGTTTGAGATACTTGTAGTCCAAGGAAATGAGATAACTCTCCTATCATTGACCTCTAGAACTCTTTTGACATATTTTGAGAAAACTCATGGCTCATCTCATCATTATTACTAGCAAAAATCAAATCATCATCATAAACAAGTGTGACTAGTAACTTATCCTCATCCGTCTTTATGTAGAGATTACCTTGAACTAGTAACCCCCTTCTTGAAGCCTTGTTGTTGTAGATAGTGATCCAATCTTGCATACCAAGCTCTAGGAGCTTGTTTCAACCCATGCAACGCCTTTTCAACTTACAAACAAAGTCTTTTTCTTCTGTTAGATTAAACTCTTCCGGTTGCTCCATGTAGACTTCTTCCTCGAGTTCCCCATTCAGAAATGTTGATTTTACGTCCATTTGATAGATTTTGAATCCTTTTGAGCAAGAAAATTCCAAGAACATCCTAATAGCTTCCACATGATCTACTGGTGCAAATGTTTCTTCAAATTCAATTCCTTCAATTTGTGAATAGCCTTTACAAACAAGCCTTGCCTTGTTTCTTATGATTTTTCCATCTTCATTCATTTTGTTTTTAAACACCCACTTGGTTCCTATTATGTGTTTCTCCTTTGGACGAGGTACCAGCTCCCATGTCTCATTCTTCTCGATTTGAGACATTTCTTATTCCATGGCTTTTACCCAATGAGGATCCTTACTTGCTTGAGTAAATGTTTATGGTTCTATCATGGATAGAAGAGCAATATCATGTTTCTTTGGCGCATTTTTCATTCTTCGTCAGGTTTGCATCCCTTCATCTATATTTCCAATAATTTTCTCTTCCGGGTGATATTTTTGGAGAAGTTTCATCTTTAAAGGAGTTTGAGATGGTTCTTTTTCCTTGGGTATTTCTTGATTTTTTTCTTCTTCAGGTTCTTCTTCTTCAATGAGAGGATCAACTTCATGTTCTTCAATTTCTTTCTTTGGAAGGTCTTCATCAATATTCACATCAATGCTTTCCACTATTTTCCGTAGTTGGTTATTGTAGCACTTGTAGGCTTTGCTCCGTGTAGAATATCCAAGGAAGATCCCTTCATCAACCCAAGAATCAAACTTTCCTGGTGAGCCATCATTGATTTTTATGAAGCAAATGCTTCCAAAAATCTTGAAGTATTTTACTGAAGCAGGCCTTCCTTTCCATAATTCATAAGGATTCTTTTCATTATTTGGTTTTAATTGAGCTCGATTCAAGGTATAGATAGCTGTCTTGACTGCTTCTCTCCAGAATTTTGGCTGCAAGTCAGCTACTATTAACATTATTCTTGCCATTTCTTGAACTATTCAGTTTCTTCTTTCAACTACCCCATTTTTCTTGGGTGTTCTAGCAACAGATGGTTCTCTTTTAATTCCATGTATTTATAGAATTCATTAAATTCATTTGATGTGAATTATCCCCCTCTATCTGTTCTGAGGCACTTAATCTTTGAGACCTTTTCATTTTCTATGAGAGCTTTAAGATTTTTAAAACACTCAAATGCTTTGGATTTATATTTTATAAAATATATCCACATAATTCTAGTATAGTCATCAACAAATAAAGAAAAGTACCTTTCTCCTTGGAGTGTCAGAGTTCTAGTTGGTCCACATAAATCAACATGGATGATCTCCAAAGGCTTTGATGTAGAAAACTCCTTGGTCTTGTGGCTGGTTATGGTTTGCATTCCATGTTGACATGGACCACATATTCCTTGATTTTGTTTGAATAACTTTGGAATGTCTCGTACTGCTTTAATCTTGCTAATATTGATCAAGTTATCAAAGCTTGTATGTCCAAGTTGCGTGTGCCACAGCCAACTTGCATATGTTTGACTTAAGTAGCATTTATATTCTTGAATCTTGTTCAGAATGTAGATGTTGCCTATTGTTCTAACCCCTTTCGCCACAAGTTCCCCTGAGGAAGAGTTCCTTAATTCACTGTATTTGGTGCGAAAGACAACATTATGTCCTTGATCACAGATTTGTCTAACACTCAGGAGGTTGTGTTTGATCCCATTTACTAGCAAAGAATTTTGAGATTTTCCTTTTCCATTAATAAGAGTAGCAATTCCTTTTCCAACAATTTTTGTAGATCCACTTCCAAAGGATACATTTCCTTCATTTTTGTTCAATGAGACAAACTTCCTTTTGTCCCCTGTCATGTGTTTGGAGCACCCACTATCCACAAACCAATGATTTTCATTATTTTGAAAACATATTATCCGTGTTGGGATTCTCACTTCTTTCTTTTCCTCTTTTGAGTGGGAAATTTCGTTCTTTGTGTCCATTATTATTACATAATGAGCAAATCAGATCAAATTTGGCTAAGGGATCAAAATAATTGTAGGTCTTGATTTTTCCTTTCCCTTTGGGACCATATGGTTTGTTTATTTGATCCTTCAATTTTGGCGTGTCATTCTTATGAGTCATGCAATGTCTAGCTTGATGACCAAAATTCTTACAATGGAAACAATGCCCAAAAAAGATAGTTTTGTACCTATTGTAATAGACATGATTTGAATCAACATTCTTCCTTGGAGTTACTCTCGCTTCATTCTTTGGATTTGAGATCGGCCTTGGATGAAATATTGTTTTGTATCTGTTGTAACATCCATGATTCAAATCAACATTATTCCTTGGAGTTACTCTCTCTTTATTCTTTGGATTTGGGATGAGCCTTTGATGAAATAATCTTTCTTCTTTTGGGTTGCTGGAAAGTATGCCAGGATAGCTTTTCGCATTATTCTTAGTACTTGATGATTCTCCTTTAAAACCTATTCTAGATTTGTCGTGTTGAGGTTTTTTATTATTTAGGATAGTGTCAAGTATTTGAGAGCTTTTCCAACCCTTTTATACTTGCTCCAATTCCTTCCTCAGAGATACCAGTTCAGCTTCACATTCTTCGCAAGCTTCTTCTTTTTCTTTTAGCTTATTTTTCAAGTGATTTTCCCTTCTTTTTGTTTACTCATTTTCTACCTTAAGGGAAATGATTTTATTCCGTAATTTCTCATTTTCTTGAATGGAACCTTATTAACAATTCATCTACATTTCAATCTAGCCCTGAGTCATCATCATTTGTGAATGCCATGGATAGTACTTCTTGGCTTCCAGCATCGTCATTTTCTTCATCTAATTCTTCATTACCTCCTTTGCGGTGAGGGAACTAGTTAGTTGATTTCTCTTTGATGACTACAAATTCATCTTCATTAGACTCATCTTGCTTAGAGAGGAAATTCTTCTTATTGAACCCTTTCTTTTTATATACCATCCTTTTAGAATTTTCTTCATCATCACTATCATGCTTATGAGGACATTTTGCAGCATAATTACCTATTTTTCCACATTTGAAACAAATAAGAGGCTATTTACCTTTTAGCTTAGATCCTTTCTTCAACCTTCGTACAAATTGCGCCAATTTGGATTCAACATCGGAGTTATCATTACTCACATTCCTTTCTTTCCCCTTTTTTGATTTTGAGGCCTTGAATGTTGAATCTTTAGAACTTGGGCAACCTTTTCTCATCTCATAGGCAATGAGGATTCCATGGAGTTCATCCATATTGAGAGTATCTAGATCCTTCATTTCTTCTATGGCACTTACTTCGGAGTCAAA